>CALYDF020003962.1:0-23912 GCA_944474145.2 Dicrocoelium dendriticum
GGAATTGCTTGAACTAGTATGGATAAAATCTTCCGCAAATATTACGGAAGTTGCCCCGTCATGACTGGAGAGTACAACCCTTGTCTGTAACGAAGTCGGCGTGGAGGATGTCAAAGCTAGTAAACACCACTGGATCATTCACCAACGAATCATTTGTTCCAAAAATCTTAGAAACTAGCATGTCATAAAGCCAATGATAAAGCTATCAATTATGTTCTCTTAAAAGATCAGTTTCATTGTCAGTTTCAGCAGTTTCAGCTCAACGCCCAGGGTGAATACGGAGACGTGTATTACAATGATCTAAATCGCTCAGTGGAGGGGTTGCACTTCATCGCTTCTACTCCCTAGGTACAAATTGGGTAATTTATGTGAAATAAGGGACAACTGATGCCAGTACTATGTGGTGTTGTTGACTGGCTGATTTTAGATTCCGTTGATAGATTGGTTGATAGTACACGGCACTGCACATGTTGAACACCAGCCTTCAGGGGCAAAAGGCTATGGCAAAACAATTGTATTCACACAATAAAATCTCTACAAAGTCTTATTTGTATCATTAGCCAAATCTTATGGGTTAACTGAAAGAATTCAGCTTCAACCCACCAGGGCGCCACACATTTTGCCAGAAACAGTCTCACGCCACAACTCTATTTATTGTTAGGTTTAACTGAAAATGTTAAATACCGTTTGAATTTTCAAGGTTTTATGGTCTTTCCAAAGACATTCGGTCATACGAAAGAGTGCACACTTATTCACAAGCGCTAGGGTATTATAATCGGTAATGCTGTCCTAAGTCGGATACTTAACCTTCATCGCTAAACGACATCGGAGTGCGCAATTGTGCTACTTCATCTGTGAGCCGTGAATTTCATGCGGAGTTCCACAAAGCTCAGTTATTGATCGACGCTTATTACTGATTTGCATAAACGGTTTCTCCTCAACGATTGCCTTAGATTTGTTCTTTCCGTGGATAATTTCCAGATTTCGTGCGCCGAAGAGCGATTAGTTATCACGCAAACCTTTAGAATGATCGCGGTAAGGATTAAGATTTATCGATGTAGACACGGCTGAAATTTGACGACACCAATTATAAGTCATTGAGGGTATGTTTCTGTTTAGTTCCGAATACAGGTGGGTGCTTAACCACTACATCGTGATTCCACTATATATATAAATTAGGACTCTTAACTCGAGACAATCGCAGCTGTTCGATTCAGGTATAAGAGAAAAAAACAGTGCGGACCGAAATCTTGTTTTGTTGAGGAAGGCGCTCGGAAGATTTAACCCTTCCTCTTGTATTCAACACCACTATTATGTCCCATTCAGTATACACTGTTCAACGTCCGGAGCAAACTTATAAATATGGTCTTCCCAGCAACAAAGCTAGTCACACGCACGGGCCTTTCAGAATGAAGTCGGATTTTTATTATACATGTGTGTATTCAATTTATAACTCCATCGGCATTTATGCTACATTTATGCCACAAAATTTCCCAATGATGCAATCAAATATTTACATTACGCAACCAAGCGCCCTCTGAGCGTTACCGTTCCACTAAGACTATTGTACGCATAACAATGTTTAGTTGAATACAAAAATAACCGCTTTATTTCCCTGGGCCATTTTCCTTGTTCCGCTTCACCCACAGTATTACTTATTGGTAGTAATGCTGTGTTAGTAATTTGCCCATACTAATCCGTGTTCACATTTTAGCTGCCGCAGTTACGCTACTCATTTTCCCACCTCTTAGCCCATAGACTATAATTCCGTTGAGGCTGAGAACGACAGCTGCGTAATTGCAACATTTACCTCTCAAACAATTTACAACGTACGGTCAGGTGACGATAGCTGATAGATGCAAGCATTTCCTATTGTCACTTCAGTACCAATATCAATAATCGAGGCGAAAAATAACAGACGGCGGAATTGATTACACAACGATACAAACTTGGGAATCAAGTTGGATGAAATCGAGTAGGTCTTTGCATTCACGGAAGCCTGAGAATGACGAATACATGTTTGTGCACGCACAGCATCAGTTGCATTCGGCTATTCCTCTTGATAGCATCAACGTATCGAAGGAAACGTGGTTTAGTGTCCTGGAGCATAATTCGAAATACGGTATCGAGCAGGCTCCGGTGACAATTAGATTTGCCAATGTCTTACGCAACGGCGTGGTTTGGGGATTTTAAGGCCGTTGGTTTATCCCACGCAAGATCCACATGGGCAGGCATATACTCCTTCATTCTGGAAGACAATGCTTTATCGATTCTGCCAATGTCACTGACTGCTCACTAACATGTGATTTGGTATGCACAATGAAAGCGGGCGCCGATAACGAGGTGTCCGTTTGGTCGAGGTATTGGCAAACTGCTGGTGTGGTTGATGCGGACTACCTGAGCAGGATAGTAAATTCCATGCTCTGTAGTGATTAAGCGTTTATGGATCGGTGACTTGGCAAAATCAACCTGGAAAAGTAACTCGTCACACACTCCCTTCTTGGCTGGCTCCTGCAATAAGCTCTTCGATTTTCGTGGTTATTGTTACGTATCTATAAATATTCGAAGGTAACCATCTGACGTCCTTGGGGTTATGATTCGTCCCAATTCATCCATCAGGCAGGCTGCCATGCATAGTCTTCTGGCACGAACTTATAAGGTCTTAAATTGGTACTCCTCTAATAATTCAGTCAACTTGCGCATCGACAACGACCCCGTGTATCAGCAGCTCAGAAATAACGATTTCCGGCGAATAGAAGGACATGGCTCAGCCGCGGAAACAAATGGGCAATGATCATGTGACACAAATCAAAATTGCCGCCTTCAAAAGTCACCTGCCGTAGATCACGGAGTGGCGATTCAATAAGCTGGATAGGACACTGCATATCACTGCACTGAAAACCCC
The DNA here is from genome assembly GCA_944474145.2 of Dicrocoelium dendriticum. Classification (NCBI taxonomy): domain Eukaryota; kingdom Metazoa; phylum Platyhelminthes; class Trematoda; order Plagiorchiida; family Dicrocoeliidae; genus Dicrocoelium; species Dicrocoelium dendriticum. The sequence continues at coordinate 2,906 of CALYDF020003962.1, forward strand.
ACCTCGCATGGTGGTGAAACGTATGCAATCCCTCTATCAAGCTAGGAGAAACGATCAACATGTGAGCAAACAACCCGGGCCACCAGTGTTTCAAATTATTTCGTCTTAACAAGTGTAGTTTGAACGGCGTTAATGTAAAGCTTGGGAAAAGTGTGTGGGTAATAGCTCAAAAACCGAATTATGTTCAATAAGATAAACATTGAGAAATGCATGGAACCTGCAAACGGATCAAATGATCAATCCCAGGCGATTCATTGGCAAAACGATACTTTCAAACACGGTAAACAGGCACTTCGTTAACAACCGAAGCCTCGTATTTGTACAGAAAAAGCTCACTTAGTGGTCATTCAATATTTTCCCAGGCATTCTCTTCATATTTTACTGTCAATCAACGAACGTAACAACATTAATTGTAATCGGACCCTAACTCTCATTGAAACGCCAGGAATCCAAAATTACGTTTGTCCTGACAGCTTGTGGGCATATCTGGTGTACATTACAGTTACGATCCTCGGTGTTTGTGGTGTTTGCACATCTCCTGTGAATTGTGGATGAAAGAAAACGTCTCACTGAAAGGAACATCGCCGTTACATTCATGAGATAATTTGTCTGACTACGTAATAACTAGTTCCATTTCAAGGCTACGCAGTTCAGTAAGCTACAGATAGTACGGGTCGACCAAGTAAATATGGTGTTTGGAACCAGTCAGATGGTAATGGGAAGTTACAAGCTGTTGAGCCATTCAAATCGAACGGTTCAAGCTGAGCGGTCGAAAAGACATCTGAACGAAAGAGTGGAATTGGATGGCACTGAAAATAACTTGTCTAAAATTGTAAGGGGCGTACCGTAGACACAAATAATCACAAAGGCCTCCGGAATCTGTCTTAGCAAACAAGAGTGCAATCGCGGGTGTGTTCAGTGGCAGCTACTGAAGGCTACGCGCCGAACTCATATTAGTCTGCCAAATATTAAGTGCTCCTAATTACATATGCCGTTACTTGCAGAGACTCAGCCATAACACCAATCTCAGAGAATCCTCTGAAATCGTGTGCACAGTTTAGCCGCCAGGAATGCAGGCGGAATCATTTTACTAGTCGGGTATACCAAACCTGGAACTGTCTCGCAAATTTCGTTGTATCTTCCCACATCATGGATCTTTCCAAAGCATTTGACTCTTGCCCTTGGTGCATATCATTTCTTTTCCTAAATCTAACTCTAAAGCATCCACTGATGCCACAATAGCTAAAGGTTATCTAAAGCACTGCATTCCCTGAATTAACTTGAATAGAACAATAAGAAGACGCATGTTGTTCGACAGGCTCAATTCCTTCCCTGTCAAAATGCAAAGGAACAACATTTCAAATAATAAAATGACGAAATTCAATAGCTTGAAATACGTAAGTCATACACAAAGGAAGAAAAGTGGTGTGTACCAGTTGAGGATATTTCACAAAACACCACAGGTGGTTGAGCATAACAAACAGTAGCCTCTGGATGCACAATGTTGGTCAGTGCTTGTTTATAGCCACAGTCTCGGCAAACCTGAGTATTCTGGCGTTTGGGTTACGATAACTGACAGGAAGCGCTGAGTCGGTGTCAACCTGGTGACCCGTTTTAAACAGGTGTTTCGTAGTCGATTAGGCAAGTAGCTTGTTCGTCGACATATTTCACGTTGGTTGCTGCCTTTTTGTGGTAGCGATAGGATTCGGAATGTGCTCCTCAAACATAGAACAACCGAAAAGATTACCAATAAGCGCCAAAGAAGTTTTGTCCAGAACCGCCTTGATCGAACCAAGGTACCTTGGATCCGAAAAAATTTAACACTAGACAAATTCCGTTTCTAGTGTTTATTCAAACACTGTTTCCCACAAGGTTGTAGCTCGATCAGTAAGACACATCAAAACAAACGAGTTACCGCCTGATACTCACAGTACGGGAACTTGTTGCAACGTGATCCTACAGAGAGTAAAGCATTGATCCGTCAAATTTGTCTGTTCAATGTATTACGAAGTCAAATCATAATACAACCCCGGTGACAAAAGTGGAACCTTGTGTGCGATTAACTTTGGACGCATTCTTATTGAACATGAAGAATATTTACATTCTAAATAATGGAAGTGTACCGGTTAGTCTGTAGTTATTAGGAAATAAAGAAACCGAGCGGCCGGATGTCTCAGGGTTACTTTTCAAGCAGCAGGACTTACGGGTCGAGAGATGAGTTAGCGCAGAAAGATCTGAAGATGTTGCAATGACAGTTGCATAGTAAGGTTGGCACGCAGAGATCGGGCATCCTGATGATTAATTGCGGGGTGGATCATGCATGCATGATCCGAGTGAACAATGTCCACGCGGGTTCATGAGAGGGCCGATGACCAATTCAGCTTTTACGGGTTCAAGTGCGCATGTCGAGACACGATGTATCATAGTATGACATCTGATACGCTAAACCACTAGTCATGTAGCTAGCAACCGATAGAAACTTACTATCAGAGGGAAATATATTTTGATCATGCGTAATATATCAGCGGTTGCAATCATCGTCGTACTCTGACTTCACCTCGAATTTCAAGCCGAAGATAACTGCGGAGCCGTCCGTACTCCGTGTACACCCATAGGGATAAGCTAATTTAATAATCCGTATGATGTAAAGTGATCAGCAGCAACTTCCAAGAGTGGCACACTTAGTGAATACTAGTAAGAAGAATAAGAAAGTGGCAAATGAATGCAGGTTTCGGACACGGGTGAAACTTTGTTGCTCTAAATATGTAAAATTATAACATATTGAGTTGAATTGTTGGCATATGGAGAAAGGCCAGATAATGAAATAGCAGTGTATGATGCCAAAATAAGAAGAAAGCTTTGATGTATATATAGGTGGTATTAATGCTGAAGAAGCAGGTGGAATATGCATTCGTAGAAGAAAGATAGAATTGTGTAATGCAGCTGCGATTTAGCTGAAGGAATCCGGATGAGGAAAGTGCTAAAATCCGCAGTTGTCGTACGAAAGAAGTTGATTGGCATAGTAATCAAAGATTGTAGGTAACCTAACTGCCAATATTTTCTTTACGTTTGAGATAAACAAGCTAATAATGTTGTTTCTTACATGGGACGGAGCAATTAAGCATATGAATTAGGAAGACGTTATCTAAAGATGTGCCCAATCGTTATTTGTTGGTGGACACGTATTGGTCTCGGATACTGCGCCACAACTAAAGGAATCTTGGTGAAAACCACAAGCTAATGCTAGATTTCGACATATTGTAACTCGTTTGGTGGAACTAGAATATTGTCGTTTTCAATGGAATTACCTAAACAACATTCAAATTCCACATCCACTGCAAACGTGCAATGGAAATCCTCGCCTACGCAAGCGAGGTATGTTTTCAAAACAATTTAGAGCCACAACATATTACTAAATGCAAGGAAATTGGCATGCACGCACCATAATACTGGACCGTATTTTCACCTGGGCGGACAGAACCACCTTATGTAGAATTCGATTTAGCTGTAGTGAATCCGCAGATATATGGGCACTACAAACTTAGGAAGACAGTTGCCACACTTTAGGTTAAAATTAATTAGCAATAGTAGAAAACCGACTAGAAGGAGTAACCACAAATCATCAAACGCAGAGCACTTAAATAGTTAAGTTATCAAGGAAATCCAATGGATCTGAGAACACAATGTCTCTGGGGACTGGACAAGCAAATATGTGAAATTTGCTTCACTCATGCTTAAACGCCCAAATTCGCTACGTTCTGAAATGGTTCAATGGTTCCATGGTGTATGATGGGATAAAAAGCATAATTTACATAATCCACATGATAGATATGAAAAAGATAATTGAAAGCAAAATGTTCCAACGTGGAACGTAAAGTATCAGTGGTTAAATAATTGCACTTTACCAAGGTGTTGTGTATCATTTATCGCTAAGATGAAAATCTCAGGGTCTTTCGAATGTCGTCATATCTGATGCGTTCGCCACATAGTTTAGTAATGCATTCCAGTGAGAATAGATTCTGAGTGATACAAAATAATTTTTACAATTCCAAAGAGAGTGTTGCGTCATTAGTTTCAGGTGGTTGCCTCGATTTTGTTGGATGGGGCTAAAGTCAACAGTGGTGTACATGGCTGCTCGCTTTCGGTTATAATCTGGTATGTGAGAGTAAGATCTCCGCGAAGCCGTCGGTATTCTAATGATGGACACAAAATATGCTGTACCTGTAAGCAGTATGTAGACATAGCGTACCGATGATTGCGGCCGCGCAAAGCCACCACCTATCGCGCGGTCTAGGGACACCGCGATGGAAGCAGGGGCATATTCATTTAGTTCACCATCCTGAAGTCCGTAACAGGTTCCGGAACGTGCAGAGTGTGGTGAATGCTAAACTCCAGGATAAAGGTTGGTACGACCTAGGTCAGTGTGCTTAAACGTGTTCTCATTTGCTGTCAACATTTTCAACATTTCGGTTATTTGACAATGCAAACAGGAGTGCGAGCTCATTTGAGTCAATAACAAGTTTGCTTCCGAAACTAGATCTAACTTCATGCGACAACTTGTCGGTGGCCTCGGTGACGTCTGGCCAACGGAGCCACACACAGCACAGAAGATAGTGTTGAATATGACACAATTGTATTTATGCTACAGGGATCCAGTCGTGCCTGTGAGGATCCATGTGCTTCAGCTAAAGTAACTTTGTCTTATCGGAACAAATACCGGGCCTGTCGTGGAGTTCGGGACAATTACGTAGCAGCTCCAGTCTGTTAGGACAGTTTTATGCTCACATTTTCACTAGCAATTAGTGTAACTATTAAACTTGCGCTAGATCACGGCAGTTGAAGCGAGTTAGACGCAGCACAAGTAATCATCTTTAATAATCCAATCTCAAGTTCGATCTCTGGGCAAGAGAGCGGAGTCAAAGAGAGATCCCAGAAAGCAAGGGAATCACTTGCCGGTGAGGAATCTAACAATTCCGGACGAGAATATTACTTTTTAAATGCTCAACGCAGCCATCCAAACGTGTTAACCTGTTGTGGATGGGCGGTTTACTCTTGTCACGCAGCTTCGTTATCACTAGGTCCTCTGCTTCCTGTTTCCAGTATAATTCGGAATCGCGTCTGCAGTTTCCAATGGACAGCGGCCACTTCCATCTCTGACGTAAGATGTGACCACCAGGATTCACCAAATCTTTTCAAGTTTGCACTTTCTTTAGCCCTGAAGTTTTTAAGTAACTCATTGTGTTCGTTTCCAGCCAGAATGACCGGCGAGCATCGACAAATTCCAGGGACTGCGAAGAGACGCAAAGCCCATGCTGTCTAATAAACATTCCGAATGAGGAGTTGGTTGCTTCTAGTAAGGTCTGGTGAACCTGCGATCAGTATCCTTTTAATTGTATTCCATGAGCGCTTACAGAGACCAGATGACGGCCTACTTCAATACGTAGTCAGAACCTTCTTGTTTTGGTAGTGGGCTACTGTTGACATTCCCAAAATGTTCTCGCAGGTGTTCGCCAAATTGCATTCTCAGATCAAGACCTATAAGTGCATAGCCAATGTATAAACAGATTCTCCAATTCGGCAGTTTAAGATGCTACTTCTCGAATGGTAAGCGATTCTAATATAATCAAATTGCATACAGAGCTAGTGGGTGCCATGTCACCCTGCTGTGGATGATGTGTCAAATGTTTGTGATTGCAAGCAATAAGCCAACATCCTCACATAAATAAAGTAACCCCTTGCAGTTTTCATTAGGGAAACCAACACAATTTGCGGCTCAGCTGAAGTCCCCCAATGGACAAGTTTTCAACATCATCGTTCAGATCACCATCCAAATTTTGTACTTCTTCTATGACGAAGGAGCTAGTTTAGTCAGCGATGAAAGCCGTCATTTACCATTGATATTTAGTGTTTGTTGGCCCCTACGCAGGGATGATTAACGAACTCATATAGGTCGCGTGCGCTTTCGAAGGCGTTGTACAAGCCAACGATTGCACGGCGCAGGTATGGCCAGAGATTGGGTACAAGTCACGAAAAGCAATTTCAGTCCGCGGTTATTGCGATACCAACAACGACTTGTATCGACTCCAGATAAAATCACTAAGAAAGACATGTTTGTGCCCCTTGAACGGGAGCGCATTGGGAGCACAATACTGAAGTTTTTCAGGCGTTCCCGTGGAGTAACAGTTAACGATTTTAAAATGCTATTATGGTCAGGTGAGCGCTGCCTGTTGGACGATATGTGGCAGTTAGACTGTTGGCTGAGCTCGGCACTTTGGTTACAAATTATTTGTCAACAATGGAGATGACATCATCACTGTGTTGTTGAGTGACCTGTAGCCAGTAGCGTAGCATAAGGAAGCCTCAGTGAGTGTGTTAGACGTAGCGCTTGTGCGCTTTTATATGCTTTTTGTTTGGTCACGGAGATGAGCAATCTTATTGGCTGGGAAGTCTGCCTGTGTTCAGCTTGTTGGACAGTGACTTGACCATTGAGTTTGACATTTCTGGGCTGTGCATTGTGACAATAGCCTTGTTACTCTAATGTCTCTTTAGATCGTATGTCGCCTGGTTACTGCAAGGATTAATTATCTCATCCGCAACGTTTGCCTGGTGTTCCGATCCACCGGATTTAATTGAGTGGGGCTGCGGTCCCTTGACCGTAGTGTGGCGCATGATGTGGCAACTTCTATTTTCGGTTAATTGAGTTAGACTTGGAGTGCCGTTCTTCCAGAAATCCCATTGCTTCTGTTGTACTTTCACGCGCTAGAATCATCGCATTTTCTACATCGAAGTATTGGGCTTCTTGACCTATATTTTTGAAAACTAGCGAATTCAAAGCATGTCTCTTTTGGCGGTTTTGTGCTCGGTGAATAGTGTAGGAAGCTTTCTTACATTTTTTCACACCTAGTTTGTTACACTCGCTGTATTTGACCTTGTAGATAACCTTGTTTTATTGCTCTGATGAACATTATCCCTAGGCTTAGTTAGTATTACCTTAAGGAGACCACCGATATTTCATGTGACTGTATTAACCCACCCGTCAGTTAAGAAACGTGTTTGATCTACGAAAGCACTATTCAGTTGTTTGCCTACTCTCGTGACTGATGTGGTTGCTGAAACGTTCCATTCCTCAATCTTCTGAGAAAGTTTTCGGATAAACCTTGGTCTTTGTACTCAGCATATGTGGTTTTCTACCAACCGCAATCAAGTCGTACTGTAATGTTCCTGCTATTTTGTATGAAGTTTGAAAGCGGAGCTTTTTTGGTTTCTCTGGTGGTTGTTGTGGCAGTTTCATATCTGATCAGTATGCCTTTTCTTTCAATATATGCATGTTTGCAGTTTCTCCTCGCTATGGTTTTAGACTAGTACATCCAAAACTGGCAACATTTTATTCGCTCTTTCAATTATAAATTTGCTATCATCGGATGTGTTGTTGAGAAAATCATACTTCGTCTGTACTCTGTTTCGTTTTATGATGAAAAGCGTTTCTTCCCCATAGCAGATCCAAATGTTTAGACTGATAGATGGTAATGCAGTGCGCTACCATTTCTGCATCACAGCTTTCTCATTAGATATTAGAAATCACATTGGCGTTTCTTTCAGATGCTGATATACCTCTCCATCCAACCGGCAAAAAGTTGTCATGTGGAGGTGCAAAATTCCCGCAAACTTCGCGGCTCACATTTCGTGAGTGGTGTTTGAGTCCTTTCGCAGCATAAACGATCTTACTTTAGCTATTTAAAGTTTCATCGCATACAGCCCAGAGGTTTGGTTTACCATATTCGAGATCGAACTGGAAAATAAGGGTATTAAGACGGACGGTGTGAGGTGCCATCAGCTCGTGCCGCGCCTTCCTTCGTCGGTTGTGGCAATGATTGAGGACCTTCGACTCTGCCGATCGAATGAGCTAAAGTATGAAACGATGAAGTAAGTGAATCTGAAAGTGTTATCCGAGCGCTGAGCTTTATTTGAACTGCTCAATTGTCTCAAGCTTAACCATTGCAAACCGTTGGCGTTGCTCCCTCAAATTCAGCGTATCGCTGGTCCCTTAATCTTGAGCGAAGAAGTGATGCAGGAGCTGTGGTTTGCACGTCTCCAAAAGCCAATGCCAGTAAGCCTGTCCACATTTATGAAGAATTGGCTTCCAAGGCAGAAGCTGCGTTCTTACGTCTTCCGCAGCAGCCGACCAATAGCTTCGGTGACGTATTCTCGCCGATGAAAACCAAATCACATATTTGCTTCCAGTCGTTAGGCTGAGCTAACCCTAAAGACGAGGACGTTGCATTCCTTGGCACCAGGATGGCAGCAATGGTGTCTTCGAAGCAACGCGTGTCAATTTCGAATGCTGACCACCTTTTGGCTAGCGTTCATTGCGGCTCGTCTGGGTCTGCACCAAGTACGTCTCCTTCGGCATGAAAGCGCAACATTTCACCTGCACGTTCTCAGTCAACTAATACCAAACCCGTCAAAGAAATATTTTGGTATCACCGCCAATACCGTGAAAGAACTAGAATCTCCGCCATATGCAAGACCCAGTTGCTTCGTGGAAAACGAACAACAAGACAAACGTATCAGTCAGTAAGCAAGCAAATCGCCTGTTTTACGTTAAGGATCAACTTACTTCCTCCACGTTTCTTTTCGAAACGGGAGCGGAAGTCAGCTTCAACCCAGCGACCACCAACGACAAGCGCTCAGATTTTACGTCCAATCTGCGTGAGGCCAACGATTCTTTGATGGCTGCATTCGGTCAGCGCATGATGAAGCTGGACCACAATCTTCGCCGAGATTTGCAGTGGGCTTTCATGGTTGCATCTTTACCTTTCGCAATTATCCGTATCGACTTCCTCCTACATTTTGGCTGGCTTGTTGACGCTAGTTGCTACAGACTTCTAGATGAACGTACTAAACTAGGGTTTGAAGACGTTCTTACGGATGCCCCCATTCTCAGTTCAGTTTTTCTAATAGCCGATGTACCAACAGATTAAGCGAACCTACTGTAAATATCCGCGACTGGTAGGACCAGCAGCAGAACTTTTTCCGGTCACGACAGAAGCGGCTCATCATATAGTAACGCATGTTCAGCCAGTTAACGCACGACCAAGACGGCTTGCTCCTGACAAAATACGTGCAGCACGAGCTGAATTCGAATACGCGCTACAGCTCGGTATCTTCAGACAATCTAATTGCCCATGGACATCACCTCTGCACATGATCCGAAGAAAGTCATGGGAGACTGGTGTCATTTCGGCGACTATCGAACCCTGAATACGGTTACCACGCCTGATCGCTACCCGATCCCACACATAGTGAATCTTACCGGCAGCCTGGTAGGTAAGATTATCTTCAGCGAAATCGACTTGGCACGCGCACACAACCAAATTCCGGTAGCCGAAGCGAACATCGCTAAAACTGCCGTGACAAATCCAGTTGGTTTGTTCGCGTTTCTGCCCATACCAGTTGTTCTAAAGAATGTCGCGCAAACATTTCAGCGCTTCATAGATCAAGTATGTCACGGCTTAGACTTCGCTTACGCTTACCTCAACGACATTTTAACCTCCAGCACTTCCAGAGAAGAGCACGTGTGCCACATGCGAACGCTTGTTGGTCGTTCATCTCCTGACAGTGTGACGATCAACGCAGAAAAGCGTTCGTTTGGTGTCAACACAGTCAACTTCCTCGGTCATCGTATCCCCTCTGCGGGCGTCGTGCCAATTCAGAACAAAATTCTGGCCATCACAGGCTACCACGAACCACATTTTTTCAAACAATTTAGGCGTTTTGATGAGCTTGTCAAATTTTACCAGATTTCATACCAAACCTCGCGTCGCTGCTGCAAAATCTCATGGACCTACTCTGAGGGGAACTCAATTTAATTTCCTGCCGTAGCAAGTGCTGCTTTTATGTAGCTGAGAGAGACCATCACCGACATGCATATATTGAAAGAAAAGGCATACTGATCAGATATGAAACTGCCACAACAACCACCAGAGAAACCAAAAAAGCTCCGCTTTCAAACTTCATACAAAATAGCAGGAACATTACAGTACGACTTGATTGCGGTTGGTAGAAAACCACATATGCTGAGTACAAAGACCAAGGTTTATCCGAAAACTTTCTCAGAAGATTGAGGAATGGAACGTTTCAGCAACCACATCAGTCACGAGAGTAGGCAAACAACTGAATAGTGCTTTCGTAGATCAAACACGTTTCTTAACTGACGGGTGGGTTAATACAGTCACATGAAATATCGGTGGTCTCCTTAAGGTAATACTAACTAAGCCTAGGGATAATGTTCATCAGAGCAATAAAACAATGTTATCTACAAGGTCAAATACAGCGAGTGTAACAAACTAGGTGTGAAAAAATGTAAGAAAGCTTCCTACACTATTCACCGAGCACAAAACCGCCAAAAGAGACATGCTTTGAATTCGCTAGTTTTCAAAAATATAGGTCAAGAAGCCCAATACTTCGATGTAGAAAATGCGATGATTCTAGCGCGTGAAAGTACAACAGAAGCAATGGGATTTCTGGAAGAACGGCACTCCAAGTCTAACTCAATTAACCGAAAATAGAAGTTGCCACATCATGCGCCACACTACGGTCAAGGGACCGCAGCCCCACTCAATTAAATCCGGTGGATCGGAACACCAGGCAAACGTTGCGGATGAGATAATTAATCCTTGCAGTAACCAGGCGACATACGATCTAAAGAGACATTAGAGTAACAAGGCTATTGTCACAATGCACAGCCCAGAAATGTCAAACTCAATGGTCAAGTCACTGTCCAACAAGCTGAACACAGGCAGACTTCCCAGCCAATAAGATTGCTCATCTCCGTGACCAAACAAAAAGCATATAAAAGCGCACAAGCGCTACGTCTAACACACTCACTGAGGCTTCCTTAAGCTACGCTACTGGCTACAGGTCACTCAACAACACAGTGATGATGTCATCTCCATTGTTGACAAATAGTTTGTAACCAAAGTGCCGAGCTCAGCCAACAGTCTAACTGCCACATATCGTCCAACAGGCAGCGCTCACCTGACCATAATAGCATTTTAAAATCGTTAACTGTTACTCCACGGGAACGCCTGAAAAACTTCAGTATTGTGCTCCCAATGCGCTCCCGTTCAAGGGGCACAAACATGTCTTTCTTAGTGATTTTATCTGGAGTCGATACAAGTCGTTGTTGGTACCGCAATAACCGCGGACTGAAATTGCTTTTCGTGACTTGTACCCAATCTCTGGCCATACCTGCGCCGTGCAATCGTTGGCTTGTACAACGCCTTCGAAAGCGCACGCGACCTATATGAGTTCGTTAATCATCCCTGCGTAGGGGCCAACAAACACTAAATATCAATGGTAAATGACGGCTTTCATCGCTGACTAAACTAGCTCCTTCGTCATAGAAGAAGTACAAAATTTGGATGGTGATCTGAACGATGATGTTGAAAACTTGTCCATTGGGGGACTTCAGCTGAGCCGCAAATTGTGTTGGTTTCCCTAATGAAAACTGCAAGGGGTTACTTTATTTATGTGAGGATGTTGGCTTATTGCTTGCAATCACAAACATTTGACACATCATCCACAGCAGGGTGACATGGCACCCACTAGCTCTGTATGCAATTTGATTATATTAGAATCGCTTACCATTCGAGAAGTAGCATCTTAAACTGCCGAATTGGAGAATCTGTTTATACATTGGCTATGCACTTATAGGTCTTGATCTGAGAATGCAATTTGGCGAACACCTGCGAGAACATTTTGGGAATGTCAACAGTAGCCCACTACCAAAACAAGAAGGTTCTGACTACGTATTGAAGTAGGCCGTCATCTGGTCTCTGTAAGCGCTCATGGAATACAATTAAAAGGATACTGATCGCAGGTTCACCAGACCTTACTAGAAGCAACCAACTCCTCATTCGGAATGTTTATTAGACAGCATGGGCTTTGCGTCTCTTCGCAGTCCCTGGAATTTGTCGATGCTCGCCGGTCATTCTGGCTGGAAACGAACACAATGAGTTACTTAAAAACTTCAGGGCTAAAGAAAGTGCAAACTTGAAAAGATTTGGTGAATCCTGGTGGTCACATCTTACGTCAGAGATGGAAGTGGCCGCTGTCCATTGGAAACTGCAGACGCGATTCCGAATTATACTGGAAACAGGAAGCAGAGGACCTAGTGATAACGAAGCTGCGTGACAAGAGTAAACCGCCCATCCACAACAGGTTAACACGTTTGGATGGCTGCGTTGAGCATTTAAAAAGTAATATTCTCGTCCGGAATTGTTAGATTCCTCACCGGCAAGTGATTCCCTTGCTTTCTGGGATCTCTCTTTGACTCCGCTCTCTTGTTCAGAGATCGAACTTGAGATTGGATTATTAAAGATGATTACTTGTGCTGCGTCTAACTCGCTTCAACTGCCGTGATCTAGCGCAAGTTTAATAGTTACACTAATTGCTAGTGAAAATGTGAGCATAAAACTGTCCTAACAGACTGGAGCTGCTACGTAATTGTCCCGAACTCCACGACAGGCCCGGTATTTGTTCCGATAAGACAAAGTTACTTTAGCTGAAGCACATGGATACTCACAGGCACGTGTTAATGGGAGGGAACCAGCCAATGAGAGCGTTTACTCTGAGGGCTATTGATTTGGCCATAATTTGAATGTACCGTTAGTTGGACGTTAAGCAAAATATACTTGCCAGCCGTACGCCGGTCTCCTGCTTTGGGAAGTTGGGCTAGTCAGAGTGCACGCTAGCAGCAGGTCATCGGTAGGTCAGCCGAAACCATAACATATATTTTTGGCGACGGAATGTAGTGGATCAATATGTCAATTTCAGTGGAAGACCTGAAAATCATTTTGTTGCAGCAACAGCAGCAATTTGAAACAGCACAGCTGCGTATGATTGAAACCCTCACCCAAATGTTATCTGTGCAGCCTACGGTCGTTCAGAACAATGGGAAGCCTTCGGCGGATGCGATGATCAGTAGTGTTAATGAGTTCATATTCGATCCCGACTCAGGATTAATATTCGTTGCGTGGTTCAGGCGCTATGAAGATATTTTCAGGGCAGAGTTGTCAGGTCTCGATGATGCATCTAAAGTTCGCCTTTTGTAACGAAAACTCGGAACGGTTGAGCATGACACATACATTAACTACATTTTGCCAAACAACGCGCATGATTTCAGCTTTGATGATACAATTGCTCGACTTACAGCGTTGTTTGGAGACCAGTCGTCTCTTTTCAATAACCGATACAATTGTCTAAAGCTATGCAAAAGGGACAATGACAGTCTTATTGCTCACGCGGCGATAGTCAAACGTGAATGCCAGAAATTCAAACTGAAGTCGCTCACGGAAGACCAGTTCGAGTGTTTGATACTAGTATGCAGTCTACAGTCCCCAAAAGACGCCGAGATACGAACGAGAATACTTGGTATGTTGGAAGGCGACACAGATGTTACATTACAAAACGCCATTGCTGAAGCCCAAAGAATCATGAATTTAAAGCACGATACGGCTATGGTGGAAGATTCGAGAGCACCTTCCGCAGATATATCCGTCCAGCAAATTTCAGGAAACAACCCACCGACCGCTCAACCTAGCAGATATCCACAATCCAAACCCTCATCACCTTGCTTGCAATGCGGAGGATGGCATTTTCTGAGATGGTGTCCTTTCAGGAAACATGTTTGTCAAAGGTGCTTTAGACGGGGGCACAAGGAGACCCACTGCAGATTCAAAACATCATTTAGATCGTCATGTGATACTCGAAAAGCAGGTTACCGAAGGTTCACTACAAGAGTAAACGCTAACTATACGGAGGATGTTAAAGATAGAAGAAAGTTCGTCACTATTACCATCAACGGAAGAGTAGCGCGTCTGCAGATTGATACGGCTTCCGATATTACAGTCATTACGGAAAACTTATGGAAAGCTATCGGTTCACCTGACATTAAACCAACTAACCATAAAGCGAAGAGCGCATCAGGTACGAGTCTAAACTTGATCGGTCAGATTGAATGTGAGTGTCGCTTTGCCAACTTCACCGCTTGGGGAACTGTTTTCGTCACAACACACAAGAATTTGAACCTCCTTGGATTAGACTGGATTGAGCGATTCAACCTCTTAGATGTTCCCATTAATCAAATCTGTGCAAGTGTACACTTACACAAACCAAAAGTCCCCAAGGCAATGGCAATCGAACAAATTCGAGAGAAATATGCACCTGTTTTCCGTGAAGGACTTGGTAATTGTACAAAGTTGCAAGCCTCATTGTACTTAAAACCCGATGCTGTTCCTGTTTTCCGTGCAAAGCGGCCAGTACCTTACGCAGCAGTCCCAATTGTTGACCAGGAACTTGATCGTTTGGAGAAACTTGGGGTTATCTATGCAGTGAACTACAAAAAAAAAAAAAAAAAAAAAAAAAAAATCAAGAAGCCGAACGGCCAGATCCGAATATGTGCCGACTTTTCTACTGGGCTGAATGAAGCATTAAACACGCATCAGTATCCTCTGCCAGTCCCGGATGATTTGTTCTCGAAACTAAATGGGGGTCAGTGTTTTGCCAAGCTAGATCTATCGGATGCGTACTTACAAATAGAAGTTGATGAAGCTTCTAGAGAATTACTGACGATAAATACGCACCGAGGTTTGTATCAGTATCATCGACTTCCATTCGGAGTTAAGTCCCCGCCAGCAATTTTTCAGCAAATCATGGATACTATGCTAACAGATGTAGATGGTGCTGCCGCATATTTGGACGATATCATTGTCGTCGGAACTAACCCAGATGACCTTTTCAGAAAGCTGCACTTAGTACTTGATCGCATACAAGAGTACGGATTTAGACTTCGCCCAGAAAAGTGCACGTTTTTCATGGACTCCATTAATTTTCTTGGCTTCATAATTGACAAGAACGGTAGACGTCCAGATCCGTCAAACATTGATGCTATAAAAAAGATGCCACCTCCCAAACATGTGCCTACTCTGAGGTCCTTCTTAGGACTCGTCAGTCATTACAGTCAATTTCTGCCACATATGCACAGCGTGCGTGGACCACTTAATGAGTTACTCACCAAGGACAAACGTTGGCACTGGTCCGAAGATTGTCAGAAGTCCTTTGAGGAGGTGAAGCGAATGCTGTGTTCTGACCTTTTGCTGACACATTACGACCCTACACTTGAAATCGTGGTGGCGGCAGACGCTTCGAAGTATGGCGTGGGTGCAGTTATCTCTCATAAGTTTGCTGACGGATCGGAAAAAGCGATCGCACACGCAGCTCGATCACTGTCGCCAGCCGAAAAGAATTACGGGCAGATAGAGAAAGAGGCATTAGCGATAGTCTTTGCAATAAAGAAATTTCACAAAATGTTGTATGGCAGGAGGTTTACCCTGCTTACCGACCATAAACCACTCCTAGCCATATTTGGATCAAAGTCCGGTATACCCGTTTATACCGCGAACAGACTGCAGCGTTGGGCCACGGCCTTACTCGCCTATGATTTTGCGGTGAAGTACACGGCTACAAAGGACATAGGTCAAGCAGACGCACTTTCCCGGTTATTGGAGCTACAACAGCATCAGCAGGAAGAGTCTATAATTGCAGCAATCTCCCTTGAATCAGAGGTCAACCAGGTCTTGATGGAGAATTTTAGGAAGCTTCCCGTGACGTTTGACATGGTACGTGACGCAACTGTGCGAGATCCCCTCTTGCGCCAGGTAATCAAATTTCACACTACGCAGTGGCCAATTGATACTCTATCCGGAGAGCTACAAATTCTCTCTCGGAGAAAGGACGAACTTTCGATCGTAAATGGGTGTTTACTTTTGGCCGAGAGAATTGTCATACCCAAAGAACTTCGCCAAAGAGTCCTTCAGCAATTTCATCGGGCACATCCTGGAATTAACAGAATGAAAAGCATTGCTCGGAGTTTTGTCTACTGGCCAAACATTGATTCGGAACTCGAGCAACTAGTAAAGTCATGTCCCAGATGCGCGCTTGCTAGTAAGGCACCGAGAAAAGCTGACTTAGCTTCCTGGCCGTTGGCAACAAAACCGTGGGAACGCGTGCACGCTGATTTCTTTGGTCCCCTAAACGGTCAGCAGTACCTAATAGTTGTTGATTCCTCTAGCAAATGGCCTGAGGTCTTCTGTATGGAGCGTGCGACAAGTGGTGCAACAATTAACATTTTGAGGAGACTCTTCAGTCAACACGGAATACCAGAAACCTTGGTCACTGACAATGGTTCTCAGTTCACTTCTTCCCAATTTGCCGAATACTGCGCACAGCATGGTATCACGCATCTACGGTCGCCACCGTTTCACCCTCAGTCAAATGGACAAGCAGAGCGCTTCGTCGACACGTTTAAGCGATCGCTACTAAAGATGCGGGGGGTAGGAACCACACAGGAGATTCTTAATACATTTTTGCTTGTGTACAGATCAACTTCAAATCCCCAAGTACCAAACCAGTTGTCGCCGGCAGAAGCACTAATGGGAAGAAAACTCCGTACTGTGAATTCCCTGCTAACTCCGAGGTGTACTAATGAGCAAGAAAGGAACGTTCGGATGGAGCAGTACTACAACGAGCGACACAGAACTCAAGCACGCCGCTTTTACCCCGGACAGCGTGTCTTGGTAAGAGACTATCGCGCGGGAAAACCGCAATGGGTGGTAGGATCGATTCGGAGAAATATTGGACAGGTGCTATATGAGGTTAATGTGGGTAATTTAATTTCGACCAGGCATTCCAATCAGCTGCGACCAACTAGCATCCCTGCGGGCAATGGCGCTCGGTTACTACCGTTAGATATTCTACTAGAGAGTTTCGACATGCCATCTAATCCCCAAAGAAATTCGGATGCACCCCGCACAGAAGTCTCAGAGGAACCGAAGGTCCAGACCCGGCGCTGTACTGATCGACTACGGAGACCTGTCGTAAGAATGCAGTTGGATCCAAAAATGAAGTCTTATGTCAACTTTTGCGGGGGAAGGTGTTAATGGGAGGGAACCAGCCAATGAGAGCGTTTACGCTGAGGGCTATTGATTTGGCCATAATTTGAACGTACCGTTAGTTGGACGTTAAGCAAAATATACTTGCCAGCCGTACGCCGGTCTCCTGCTTTGGGAAGTTGGGCTAGTCAGAGTGCACGCTAGCAGCAGGTCATCGGTAGGTCAGCCGAAACCATAACAGCACGACTGGATCCCTGTAGCATAAATACAATTGTGTCATATTCAACACTAACTTCTGTGCTGTGTGAGGCTCCGTTGGCCAGGCGTCACCGAGGCCACCGACAAGTTGTCGCATGAAGTTAGATCTAGTTTCGGAAGCAAACTTGTTATTGACTCAAATGAGCTCGCACTCCTGTTTGCATTGTCAAATAACCGAAATGTTGAAAATGTTGACAGCAAATGAGAACACGTTTAAGCACACTGACCTAGGTCGTACCAACCTTTCTCCTGGAGTTTAGCATTCACCACACTCTGCACGTTCCGGAACCTGTTACGGACTTCAGGATGGTGAACTAAATGAATATGCCCCTGCTTCCATCGCGGTGTCCCTAGACCGCGCGATAGGTGGTGGCTTTGCGCGGCCGCAATCATCGGTACGCTATGTCTACATACTGCTTACAGGTACAGCATATTTTGTGTCCATCATTAGAATACCGACGGCTTCGCGGAGATCTTACTCTCACATACCAGATTATAACCGAAAGCGAGCAGCCATGTACACCACTGTTGACTTTAGCCCCATCCAACAAAATCGAGGCAACCACCTGAAACTAATGACGCAACACTCTCTTTGGAATTGTAAAAATTATTTTGTATCACTCAGAATCTATTCTCACTGGAATGCATTACTAAACTATGTGGCGAACGCATCAGATATGACGACATTCGAAAGACCCTGAGATTTTCATCTTAGCGATAAATGATACACAACACCTTGGTAAAGTGCAATTATTTAACCACTGATACTTTACGTTCCACGTTGGAACATTTTGCTTTCAATTATCTTTTTCATATCTATCATTTGGATTATGTAAATTATGCTTTTTATCTCATCATACACCATGGAACCATTGAACCATTTCAGAACGTAGCGAATTTGGGCGTTTAAGCATGAGTGAAGCAAATTTCACATATTTGCTTGTCCAGTCCCCAGAGACATTGTGTTCTCAGATCCATTGGATTTCCTTGATAACTTAACTATTTAAGTGCTCTGCGTTTGATGATTTGTGGTTACTCCTTCTAGTCGGTTTTTTACTATTGCTAATTAATTTTAACCTAAAGTGTGGCAACTGTCTTCCTAAGTTTGTAGTGCCCATATATCTGCGGATTCACTACAGCTAAATCGAATTCTACATAAGGTGGTTCTGTCCGCCCAGGTGAAAATACGGTCCAGTATTATGGTGCGTGCATGCCAATTTCCTTGCATTTAGTAATATGTTGTGGCTCTAAATTGTTTTGAAAACATACCTCGCTTGCGTAGGCGAGGATTTCCATTGCACGTTTGCAGTGGATGTGGAATTTGAATGTTGTTTAGGTAATTCCATTGAAAACGACAATATTCTAGTTCCACCAAACGAGTTACAATATGTCGAAATCTAGCATTAGCTTGTGGTTTTCACCAAGATTCCTTTAGTTGTGACGCAGTATCCGAGACCAATACGTGTCCACCAACAAATAACGATTGGGCACATCTTTAGATAACGTCTTCCTAATTCATATGCTTAATTGCTCCGTCCCATGTAAGAAACAACAATATTAGCTTGTTTAACTCAAACGTAAAGAAAATATTGGCAGTTAGGTTACCTACAATCTTTGATTACTATGCCAATCAACTTCTTTCGTACGACAACTGCGGATTTTAGCACTTTCCTCATCCGGATTCCTTCAGCTAAATCGCAGCTGCATTACAAAATTCTATCTTTCTTCTACGAATGCATATTCCACCTGCTTCTTCAGCATTAATACCACCTATATATACATCAAAGCTTTCTTCTTATTTTGACATCATACACTGCTATTTCATTATCTGGCCTTTCTCCATATGCCAACAATTCAACTCAATATGTTATAATTTTACATATTTAGAGCAACAAAGTTTCACCCGTGTCCGAAACCTGCATTCATTTGCCACTTTCTTATTCTTCTTACTAGTATTCACTAAGTGTGCCACCCTTGGAAGTTGCTGCTGATCACTTTACATCATACGGATTATTAAATTAGCTTATCCCTATTGGGTTACACGGAGCACGTACGGCTCCGCAGTTATCTTCGGCTTGAAATTCGAGGTGAAGTCAGAGTTCGACGATGATTGCAACCACTGATATATTACGTATGATCAAAATATATTTCCCTCTGATAGTAAGTTTCTATCGGTTGCTAGCTACATGACTAGTGGTTTAGCGTATCAGATGTCATACTATGATACATCGTGTCTCGACATGCGCACTTGAACCCGTAAAAGCTGAATTGGTCATCGGCCCTCTCATGAACCCGCGTGGACATTGTTCACTCGGATCATGCATGCATGATCCACCCCGCAATTAATCATCAGGATGCCCGATCTCTGCGTGCCAACCTTACTATGCAACTGTCATTGCAACATCTTCAGATCTTTCTGCGCTAACTCATCTCTCGACCCGTAAGTCCTGCTGCTTGAAAAGTAACCCTGAGACATCCGGCCGCTCGGTTTCTTTATTTCCTAATAACTACAGACTAACCGATACACTTCCATTATTTAGAATGTAAATATTCTTCATGTTCAATAAGAATGCGTCCAAAGTTGATCGCACACAAGGTTCCACTTTTGTCACCGGGGTTGTATTATGATTTGACTTCGTAATACATTGAACAGACAAATTTGACGGATCAATGCTTTACTCTCTGTAGGATCACGTTGCAACAAGTTCCCGTACTGTGAGTATCAGGCGGTAACTCGTTTGTTTTGATGTGTCTTACTGATCGAGCTACAACCTTGTGGGAAACAGTGTTTGAATAAACACTAGAAACGGAATTTGTCTAGTGTTAAATTTTTTCGGATCCAAGGTACCTTGGTTCGATCAAGGCGGTTCTGGACAAAACTTCTTTGGCGCTTATTGGTAATCTTTTCGGTTGTTCTATGTTTGAGGAGCACATTCCGAATCCTATCGCTACCACAAAAAGGCATCAACCAACGTGAAATGTGTCGACGAACAAGCTACTTGCCTAATCGACTACGAAACACCTGTTTAAAACGGGTCACCAGGTTGACACCGACACAGCGCTTCCTGTCAGTTATCGTAACCCAAACGCCAGAATACTCAGGTTTGCCGAGACTGTGGCTATAAACAAGCACTGACCAACATTGTGCATCCAGAGGCTACTGTTTGTTATGCTCAACCACCTGTGGTGTTTTGTGAAATATCCTCAACTGGTACACACCACTTTTCTTCCTTTGTGTATGACTTACGTATTTCAAGCTATTGAATTTCGTCATTTTATTATTTGAAATGTTGTTCCTTTGCATTTTGACAGGGAAGGAATTGAGCCTGTCGAACAACATGCGTCTTCTTATTGTTCTATTCAAGTTAATTCAGGGAATGCAGTGCTTTAGATAACCTTTAGCTATTGTGGCATCAGTGAATGCTTTAGAGTTAGATTTAGGAAAAGAAATGATATGCACCAAGGGCAAGAGTCAAATGCTTTGGAAAGATCCATGATGTGGGAAGATACAACGAAATTTGCGAGACAGTTCCAGGGTTGGTATACCCGACTAGTAAAATGATTCCGCCTGCATTCCTGGCGGCTAAACTGTGCACACGATTTCAGAGGATTCTCTGAGATTGGTGTTATGGCTGAGTCTCTGCAAGTAACGGCATATGTAATTAGGAGCACTTAATATTTGGCAGACTAATATGAGTTCGGCGCGTAGCCTTCAGTAGCTGCCACTGAACACACCCGCGATTGCACTCTTGTTTGCTAAGACAGATTCCGGAGGCCCTTGTGATTATTTGTGTCTA
>CALYDF020003964.1:0-23875 GCA_944474145.2 Dicrocoelium dendriticum
TATATTGTTCTCCGATGTCCACTCTAGAAACGAACAGCCGCATATCTCCCGCCTAACGACCATTTTAGTTCAAAAAACAGTCACGTTGTTGGCCTCCGCTACTGAGCACTTGGAAAGCAAACTGCAAAAAATACTCGCTGGCATACCAAACAATGATACTGTTACATCCCTGGGATGTATTCTGGAACTAGTATCCATTAAGGAGGAATTTGTGGTAGACACAGAAGCAGTGAATAGCACCACGTGACGCAGGTTATATGTGACAAGAGGTTTTCGCTATGTCTGCTACACAGAACACTTCAACGTGGACATCTTGTAGGTCCGTTTAGTAAAGCATCACATCAGACAAGTATACTGAACTTTCGGCATCGGCCAAACGTCTGAAGCGCAAATAGGAGGATGTAGTGGTAGATGTTGATGTTGGCCAGCTGAAACTGAAGGCGCGTTTGTATTTGTTTGATTACCACTAGCCTGCCTGAAACTTTTACACGCATGATCTATTATCATTTTACAAACTGACATGATTAATTAGTTTGATGGATGCTTGTTTTTAAATAGAGACCAACTCATCAAGAGTAACTGATTCCGGATCGGTTCAATGGAGTATATCGTAGCAGTAAAATGAGACGTTGTTTTAAATGTGAATACACAGCCAGTCCAGTGAGCCGTTATTGAATCACTTCTAAACGTTTCCATGAAATGATACATCTGAGGAAATACGCTCAATATTTCGGGCAATGAAACCAGGTTGTGTAACAAACTGAGACGTGAAGGGTTTCCGTATGGATCTCTGCCATCCCTGCACTCTACGACTGACGGTTTCTTCTTTGTTTAGCCTAACCAGGTAGAGATAGCAGAGCTGGGAGTGGAATTTGGCGCTTAGTGCTTGGCAGCTCTCATCATAAGCACTCGGCCATTGAGCTCGCAATCTCAGTCGTGGTCTCAGTTGTCTTTGAATTCAGCCTCTGTCAATGCGGTCACTTTGACCGTCACCAAAGTAGGGGGTTCGGTGTGGCTCTCTACCTGATGATTCTAAACCTGAGGCGGTTATTTGCCTAATTCGACGTGTAGTCTATGCCCTCGCGACCTTAGCTATCATTCATTCACATTACACCAATCAGCCGTTAGTGGAGCGGCCGAAACACAAAATGGCTCCAGGAAATGCATTATTGCAACCGACGCAGCAACACTTATGTATTAAAAGTGGTGTGGAAAATCATATTACAAATTTTGGTTTCAGTATGAATTCCATAACTAATTAATGTTCATTAATATAATAGTAACTTTGAGCAATCTTCCGAAGGGTCCTCGTCACGTTACGAATATTTTATTGCGCATTGTTATTTGATCAAATCCTATATTTGAAAATGCTACAAGGAGAGTCACTGCGTAACTTAAAAACAACGCTTTCGACTTTTGCATTTCCGACATTATTGCAAGCAGTAGTGACAGTTTAATCGATTGGTTGCAATGAATGACACTGCTATTGTTTGATACCTTTCATAAGTGCACAGTGTGATGATTCGGAACAAAGGTTGCATCAACCAATTAATATCACATTTGGTTTAGTCAAGCTCTACACAACAATATTTTTTCTTGAGTCGACGCCCATCAAAATGTCCTGAGCCACGTGACGCAGAAGTATGAGTGCTTCATCTAAAAGTTTTAAAGGCAATTTGCTGAAAGGATTGGCTTAAGCAATTAGAACATTTCAAAGTTGACGCATACGACAACAGAAAATTTACCGCGCCATTACAACCGGGTATAAGTTGGGGTAAGGTTTAATTGACGACGTCTCAGTGCGGTATTGTGGAAAATTTTTACAAGTTGCTAATACACCTGGTTGGGACTACTAAGAAACTGACACGACGTTAACGAAATGCTATGTAAACAAAGATGCTGTCAACCGTACACAGCCTGGGTTTTGGGCCTTAGCTGGTAGAGGAGATTGAACAACCACTTTACATTTCTTTTCTCCATGGAATCTCTGGAACCATTTACAGAACGCGGGAACACGCAAACGGTTACTTTGTACTCATTTTTTATGCTTGTTTCCTGGGCATTTGTTATTGCGGTAGTCCAGGAACATCATGAACAAATAAGGTTTTCTTGCTATCCATATTGGCTTTCCTGACAAACAAACTCCTCGTGCTGCCAGGTGGGTGGTTCGGGATCATCATATTCCAAACAATGGATTCGCGGCAGTGTTCTAGGACATGGTGGGTTTTCGCCCGGTAAGCGGTTGACACAAAGAAGGCCACACATGTCCGTCTAACAACACTGCGACGTGACGGATGTGACACGTCGCTAAATAATGTCAACGACATTTGCTTCCATCCCATGGAGCATTGTGTACCAACGCCTTCTTGCTTAAATTGTGATAACCGACCAAACGAAAGTCGTATGAACTAAGCAATCAGACACCGGCTCCTTATGAGTGCGATTGCCTAAATCTGACGCGCTGTTTCGCGCATGGGCTAATGAGCCAAATAATTGGGATCATATCTCCTAAGACAACTTCTTGATTAGTTTTAGGCAACCAGGTATTATCACGCCCTATCAACGAAACAATGGCTGTTCTTTGACTTGCTCATCTGCTATGTTTCTGCTTCTTACATTCACACAAACCTCTCACACGACAATTGCTTTTTTGCTAGCAATGCTTCTTATCCGTTACCCGAACCCTGTGTTCATGAGAGTTGCTAAATTTCCGGTTGCTCCGCGAACCATGGAGCTCAAAGTAAGACTCTCCTACAACCCATTCCTCTTTCCGGCTGGTGTGCTTCAACCTACGTACAATTAAGCATATTAAACAACAAGAGGGGTTTGCGCCCACAGCAGGGTCAGTCGAGTTTGAGATTGGATTCACTTCAGAAACTTGATTACAAGATTCTATCACTGTGCGTACGCAGACATCCATCAATAACTCGAGGCCAGATGTCTCCTGCCTCTTTCTGGACATCCAGAAGCAGCCTTAGCGGGTTTGGTGGATGCAGGTATGGCAATAAGTGGCGAAGCTGAGGCGGTACTACTGGACTGGTTTCCGATTAGAAAGTAAGAATGTGCAGTTTGGATTCCCTTTTCCTTAAAAATCAACAAGTTGCACGGGGAGATAAGCAATTTGCTTGTGAAATCCCAGAATACATCAATTAATTGCAGTAGCAATTCGGTCAGAGATGAGATTTACCTGGAGCTTCATCTGCTCTTGTATAAATCTAATAGTCGAATCACATTGTTTTGCTGCGGATTTCAATTCACGAGTTAGCCGTCTGTTATCATACAGAGGAAACCTTGGTGGTGACCATGAGGACACACTGATAAAATAGAGAGATTTCTCACATTGTCCGGAGACAATTATCTGTTTCGGTTTAAGCACCAACCTTAGGCATACGACAAAGGGTTCCGTAAATTGATGTCCATTTCGCTAACTAAATTAAGGCCTCGAATTGCTCACGATGCAATCACCTTCAAATAACGTGGCAGTGTATGTGACTGCAAGTTCTTTTGCTCAACTTTTGTTGACTCATACCATGCATTGATGGACACATAATCATGCATGTGTTTTGGGGGTCCCCAAAAACCAAGTGCCGCAAGATCGATGCGAACAGCTTAACTGATTCCTCTGCCAAGGCAAAGTATCGGCTCTCAGTGGGATACACACTCAGTTGCAATCAACCGTAGAACATAGAGTAACACTGGACGTGTATACAGAAGGCGATGATCACTTCCGGAGAGTTCAGCTGCTGCTTTGCCCAATGCCACTTATAGGCCTGGATCTCTACTCCATGTTTGGAGCTGCAATGAGGGCAGAATTGCCTTACAACGAACGGCGACGCTCCGCCAAACGGCAGCTCAAGCAAAGCCTGCGCAAGATTCGCAGCGCATGGTGGTTTCCAGATTGCTTCAGAGATTGACACCGCTGCCTCCTCTAGCGGCGCTCGTCTGCTTTCTCATCTCATTTGGTCTAAGAGCTTTATGAAGTGTGGTATCTGTGAGGTTGTCTGTGAAATGGATATGTCTCTGAGCGTCAACCAACCGATCCATTTGGAACGAGTGATTAAACAATTTCATCCGCATTTCAACTGGCCTCCACCGTTTATCGGTGAATGCAGCACACCTTGCTGACTGTCGTATCTATTTTCACTGAATCTAACCTGCGAAGCAGAGGTCTGCCTCGAAATCCGAGTGTGAAAACGATTCAAGACTATCAGCTCAGACGGAAATCATTCGGAAGTATTCAGGTAGAACGGCGTAACGGAGATAAACCAGCTGACCTCATTCACAAAAATCTTGCATGAAAACCATTTCCTTCCACTTGGAGTGTATCAAATATCGCCCGGATTGTCAAGAAAGGCGCTCGCATGTCATGAGTCAATCATCAGGGGATTCGTCTCATTTCGGTTGCTACCCAGTTTTTGCATACATACTACTTCCTAGGCTACCTCCAATACGTAACTCATACTACAGTGAAGAACAAGCTTGTTGATTCACAAGGTTTCCCGTCAAAAGGAAACCAAAGGTTTAACTTTAAAAGGGGTTGTCCATTCTGCTCTTCCTCAGTGAAGCGCGGACGTTAACCGTAACGACATCGGCTAGTTGAAGCGCTTTCACAAAGAGTATCTGCGTCGAATTCTACACATCGGTTGTGGTGATCGAGTTGTGGACACCGATTTACTCCGTCCCGGTGGCATGTATTCCCGGACTGCATACTTCTATTGTGGCATCTGAGGTGGCCGGGGCATATCAGCCGCATGGATTCGACGCGGACTCCAAAGCTACTGGTATGTTCAAAACTTGAAATTGTGAGTGACACGTGTGAAAGCTGAATTTGATTTACTCAGACAAGACCAAGATAAGTTTACTACGAACTGAGTTTGGGGAAAATGTTGGGGAGCGATAGTCATTAATCACCGCGAATGGCTTAATCTAATCAACACAGCGGTTGCCCAAGTGCACGGAAATCAACTATGGCTTGGGGAAGAGATACACCGGGCACGTAATCTACCGGCACCGATGAAATACAGGCCATCAAAGTCAAACGCAATTTGCTGTAGCACATAAAGTGACGGGTAAATGACCCAAGCTGGCCTGATAATCCAGCAGCGTAGCCACGCGGCTCCAGCACCCAAAAGGCGGTGAGGTCATAAATAATCTAAAAAGCATCATTGCAGCGTACGCAAAATCTTGTCGTCTGCTTCAGTTCGATACATCAATCCAGATCAATTAAACGGCTGCATCATCGTTACAGTTGGTCTGTACGTGTGTCTGTGTAATTAGTTTCTTTTGTTTTAGTTGTTGTCGGATGCTTAAGATCCCTGGTGTGGCTGCGATGAATGTAAATGTTAACAAGATGCCCACCTACCTAGCAGCCTCAAACTTGTCTATGCTGGTTCAAAACGACCGAAACGTTGTTGGGGGGAAAGAGTGTACCGTACTCGTAACGGTGCCAGCCCCACATTCGACCTAATATCCAGCATGGAGCGGGCTTCTACCCAGCCACACCTTGTATATGTCTGGTAGGAATAATTTCCAATAAGACAGGAGTGTTCCGGAACTTGACGGACGAGTGTAATCTGCCACCTTTGGAGAAACGTGCGACCCCTTCACATACTACCAGATCTTAATCCTTTGCGTTTACACCAAAAATGAGTTCTGTGTATACAGCTGTCGGTAGCGCAGTGCAATCCACACTTGGCACCAATGTAACCACAGACGGCCACTTCATGACCCTATGGATGCCACTGTAAAACCAAAATCTGAAATTGCATTTTAGCTATACTTATATACTTCATCAAACTAGAACGAAGGAAGCATTTTCAGTTTGTTTTTTACATGCCAATTTTTCTTCTCTAACAGTTGCGTAGCTTTTGCATAAATACTTTAGGTCGATAAAATGATGTACACAGTTCTTCTACTGCTTTCGGTGGCGGGCCATGAATTCAAGCGTGTCAGTTTACTGGCATTTCCCATTCTTGCGTTGATAAGCGGCTAGTGTTGTCCGTGATGCCATATCTACCCCTATGTTGAAGTCTAACGACCGTGCGATGGCCTCCAATTCGGTCGATCGAGAACGAGTAAAGCGGGGCGTGACGAGCGCATATTTACCACTTGTAATACGTGACTAAGCTACTATAGGTGATGCAGCGAAACTAGCATGATGAAGGAAACACTAGTTCCTCAAGGCCCGAATTCTAACATGTTCACCCTGAACACGGCGGTTCCTCCACCCACGAGTGTTCCTCCTCAAAACGTTGGTGCCGAAAGCGGGAAGACAATACAGATCCTACATGCCAGTTGCCATGCAATTACACCTATCCGAAAATCCTGAACAAACAGTGACAATGTAAACGCGGTTCTCCAATACGATGAAGACGAGCAGGCGAATGAATAAGTCCCTCGGATTGACTAGTGCCAATCGGCCTTTACCGAGCGAAACGCAACATTGTTATCTGAAAGTGCAGCCAGCAGTCACAGCTTACAAAGCTAACAAAATATTTACCTGCTTAAGTTGTGCATCTCCAATGGTGAGTAAGGTGATAGATGTGGGCCACTCCAGGGGCAGCACTTTACAATTCGAGGGGGAGAAGCTCATGTCACACGTAGTTGCTAAAACCGCCATACCATTCAGAATGAGTCGCATATTCCGTGAATCGTCAGCAACTAAGGCGATGTCATCAACATAGTCAAAATCAGTCGTGTATTCACCTGGTAGAAAAAGTAGGCCAAAATATTCGTAGGCTTTCATAGCGCTCAACATAAATAACGGGGCAAACCACAGCGCTGTTGCAAACCGGTTTTTGACAGCCAAGGGCGAAGAAAACCTGCGTAAGATGGGCAAGTAACCTGCGCGTAAGTTGGCTCCTGTTAGGTAGCAATAAAGTACGTGAATCGGGTCGATCAACTGAGTCAAATGCAAACCGCATGTCAAGGAATGGGTCGATAGTACGCCTGGGCTAAATTGAGCTGTGTTCTAGGTTTTGGCGAAGCGCGCTGATTTGATTAACACATCCGCGGCCGGTACGGAAACAAGCTTGTTCTTCACTGTAGTATGAGTTACGTATTGGAGGTAGCCTAGGAAGTAGTATGTATGCAAAAACTGGGTAGCAACCGAAATGAGACGAATCCCCTGATGATTGACTCATGACATGCGAGCGCCTTTCTTGACAATCCGGGCGATATTTGATACACTCCAAGTGGAAGGAAATGGTTTTCATGCAAGATTTTTGTGAATGAGGTCAGCTGGTTTATCTCCGTTACGCCGTTCTACCTGAATACTTCCGAATGATTTCCGTCTGAGCTGATAGTCTTGAATCGTTTTCACACTCGGATTTCGAGGCAGACCTCTGCTTCGCAGGTTAGATTCAGTGAAAATAGATACGACAGTCAGCAAGGTGTGCTGCATTCACCGATAAACGGTGGAGGCCAGTTGAAATGCGGATGAAATTGTTTAATCACTCGTTCCAAATGGATCGGTTGGTTGACGCTCAGAGACATATCCATTTCACAGACAACCTCACAGATACCACACTTCATAAAGCTCTTAGACCAAATGAGATGAGAAAGCAGACGAGCGCCGCTAGAGGAGGCAGCGGTGTCAATCTCTGAAGCAATCTGGAAACCACCATGCGCTGCGAATCTTGCGCAGGCTTTGCTTGAGCTGCCGTTTGGCGGAGCGTCGCCGTTCGTTGTAAGGCAATTCTGCCCTCATTGCAGCTCCAAACATGGAGTAGAGATCCAGGCCTATAAGTGGCATTGGGCAAAGCAGCAGCTGAACTCTCCGGAAGTGATCATCGCCTTCTGTATACACGTCCAGTGTTACTCTATGTTCTACGGTTGATTGCAACTGAGTGTGTATCCCACTGAGAGCCGATACTTTGCCTTGGCAGAGGAATCAGTTAAGCTGTTCGCATCGATCTTGCGGCACTTGGTTTTTGGGGACCCCCAAAACACATGCATGATTATGTGTCCATCAATGCATGGTATGAGTCAACAAAAGTTGAGCAAAAGAACTTGCAGTCACATACACTGCCACGTTATTTGAAGGTGATTGCATCGTGAGCAATTCGAGGCCTTAATTTAGTTAGCGAAATGGACATCAATTTACGGAACCCTTTGTCGTATGCCTAAGGTTGGTGCTTAAACCGAAACAGATAATTGTCTCCGGACAATGTGAGAAATCTCTCTATTTTATCAGTGTGTCCTCATGGTCACCACCAAGGTTTCCTCTGTATGATAACAGACGGCTAACTCGTGAATTGAAATCCGCAGCAAAACAATGTGATTCGACTATTAGATTTATACAAGAGCAGATGAAGCTCCAGGTAAATCTCATCTCTGACCGAATTGCTACTGCAATTAATTGATGTATTCTGGGATTTCACAAGCAAATTGCTTATCTCCCCGTGCAACTTGTTGATTTTTAAGGAAAAGGGAATCCAAACTGCACATTCTTACTTTCTAATCGGAAACCAGTCCAGTAGTACCGCCTCAGCTTCGCCACTTATTGCCATACCTGCATCCACCAAACCCGCTAAGGCTGCTTCTGGATGTCCAGAAAGAGGCAGGAGACATCTGGCCTCGAGTTATTGATGGATGTCTGCGTACGCACAGTGATAGAATCTTGTAATCAAGTTTCTGAAGTGAATCCAATCTCAAACTCGACTGACCCTGCTGTGGGCGCAAACCCCTCTTGTTGTTTAATATGCTTAATTGTACGTAGGTTGAAGCACACCAGCCGGAAAGAGGAATGGGTTGTAGGAGAGTCTTACTTTGAGCTCCATGGTTCGCGGAGCAACCGGAAATTTAGCAACTCTCATGAACACAGGGTTCGGGTAACGGATAAGAAGCATTGCTAGCAAAAAAGCAATTGTCGTGTGAGAGGTTTGTGTGAATGTAAGAAGCAGAAACATAGCAGATGAGCAAGTCAAAGAACAGCCATTGTTTCGTTGATAGGGCGTGATAATACCTGGTTGCCTAAAACGAATCAAGAAGTTGTCTTAGGAGATATGATCCCAATTCTTCGGCTCATTAGCCCATGCGCGAAACAGCGCGTCAGATTTAGGCAATCGCACTCATAAGGAGCCGGTGTCTGATTGCTTAGTTCATACGACTTTCGTTTGGTCGGTTATCACAATTTAAGCAAGAAGGCGTTGGTACACAATGCTCCATGGGATGGAAGCAAATGTCGTTGACATTATTTAGCGACGTGTCACATCCGTCACGTCGCAGTGTTGTTAGACGGACATGTGTGGCCTTCTTTGTGTCAACCGCTTACCGGGCGAAAACCCACCATGTCCTAGAACACTGCCGCGAATCCATTGTTTGGAATATGATGATCCCGAACCACCCACCTGGCAGCACGAGGAGTTTGTTTGTCAGGAAAGCCAATATGGATAGCAAGAAAACCTTATTTGTTCATGATGTTCCTGGACTACCGGATTCTCTTGCTCAGGAAGCGCAAAAGCTTGACTGAAAGCGCAGTATTCTCTCTGGAGGATGTTACGGCAAAGTCGTTGATAAGCATTCATTCACCACCTAACTAAAAGAACTGCAGACCTTGATTATTGGAACTAGTGCTGCAATCCGGGTGAATGACACAAGTTCAATCAGGTGATTTGTGGAATTTTGTGCCATTTTGCCAACCGAGTTTTGGTTAAAGGCAGCAGGCGCACCGTCTCGAGTGGTCAGCCATTCTGAATACTGAATACTGAATACTGTATGATAGAGCAAGTAGAAATGGATTCTGTACAACTCTTTCGAGATATGGCGAAAAACGTTATAAAATTGTCAACCTTGAATATCATTGTCGTTCTCATGTAATATTTAAAATATTCGACTTACGATATTTCAGGATTCACAAATGTGATGTCATCGTAAGTGTGCAGTCGTTCTCTGAATCGAATAGAGGCAAAATGCAAATCTAACAACGTTTTGAACTGTTGTACAGATGTTGCCTCAATCACATGTTCAGGCAAACTGTTCCAAATGTTTACCACTCTCCGTTCGAAGCACAGTGGGTGGGGAACACGTTTCATATCCGGCACAACAAGTTTGTATCTGTGTTTGCGTGTGCTGCATGGCCCTCGTAAGTGCAGCATTGGCCTTAACATGGGGAACTCACCAAGATGTAGAATTCGGTAGGTCATAATGAGGTCGACTCGCACCCGACGGTAGGACAAGGTGTAGAGTCCTAGTTTCTCGCACCGGTCTTCATACCCAAAGCCACGTAAACTCGGGATGAGCCTGGTAGCAACGTGTTGGACCCGTTCGATCTTTTGTGCCTCGCCTCGGGTAATCGGAAAGTAGGCGGGCGAACCGTACTATAGCATTGGTCTAATGATAGAAGAGAACAGGCGAGTGGCAACCTCTTCAGACCATGTGCAGAAGCTACGTTTGAGCGCCCAAAGCATGCGCAGTCCGTTCCGATATAGCCTGTTCGTGTTGTCCACGGACTTCAAATCGTAGCGTGAGAGTACACCTAGGTCCTTCACGGAGGTTGTGGGATATAGCGTTTGGCCGTCAAGGGTGTAAGTTCGGCCGTCTGCACCCTTCCCCAGGCTCATAAATACCGACTTGGCTGGGTTGACCGGGAGAAGAACTTCTGCAGACCATGTGGATAAGCGGTTGAGATCTTGCTGAAGTAGGCCACAGTAATCGGGAGCGTCGATTTCTCTCCAAATCTTCATGTCGTCCGCAAACAAGGCACACGGCGACCGGAGAAGCTGCGGTAGATCGTTGATGTGGATCAGGAACAGAGTTGGCCCCAGCACAGTGCCTTGAGGCACGCCACTTGTAGAGGGGTACCAGTCAGTTAGATGGTCGTGGACCTGTACCCTCCACTTTCGTCCAACAAGAAAGTCGCAGATCCACCGGTGCAGTGAGCCACCGACGCCACACATGCTGAGTTTGTGAAGGAGAACCTCATGACTGACCTTGTCGAACGCTTTACTGAAATCGATGAATATCACGTCGACGGACTTCCCCTTGTTTATTGCCTTCAACCACTCATGCCTCGTCACAAGCAGGTTAGTAATGCATGAGCGACCTTGCATAAAACCGTGCTGTGCGGGTGTCAGGACATCGTTTGACTGTAGCAACTGCAGCAATCTCTTCTTCACGATTTTCTCAGCAACCTTTGCCAATATAGGTGTCAGACAAATTGGCCTGTAATTGTCTACTTTGCTAGGGTCGCCGCCTTTCGGAATAGGCTTCACCACCGCACCTTTCCAGTCAACCGGCAACAAACCTTCGGAGAGCGACCTGTTAAAAAGGTCAGTCACGACAGGAGAGAGGATGGTTGAAAGTGACTTGAGAACCAGTGGGTGAAGCCCATCAGGTCCGGCAGGTTTGATGCCGTCAAGGTTGGCGAGTAGTTGAGCTACCTCTTCGGCGCCACAATGCAGACTATCGAGTTCGGTGAAAGCGGTACACTTCGAACTCGGAACAGACACCTGGTTATTCGCAAATACAGAAGCGAAGTGCGCCGCCAACGCGGACGCACGCTCAGAGCTGGAGGTTAGGGGCTGTCCATCCGTGCCATCCAGCACTGGCACATCACCCGCCGGCTTCAGGCGTCGCTTCACGTATGCAAAGATTCTCTTGGGGGCGGTCTTCGCGGCTAATGCGAGCTGCACTTCAAAGTGTCGGCGTTTCTTCTTTTTTGCACTGTTGCAGAGATTCCGCTGACATTTATACCCTTCGTAATCATTGGCAGAGCCAGAGAGAAGGAATTTGTCCCACAGTCTGCGCCGCCTCCGAGCCAGGTTTCCATACTCCTTATCAAACCAATGAGGCTTAATCGGTCCAACCTTTCGACATTTCAATGGCACAAATTTGGAACACAATGATGTTAATCTCTCTTTTATAAATACCCAACAATCTTCCACAGATGCAGTTTGTGACAGAGACCAATCCAGTTGGCTCGCGGCTCGAGCAAGACCATCGAAGTCCGTTTTCCAGTAGTTGGGAGCTGGTTGCAGCGGATGTGAATACGACAAAGATAATTCCATATCAGCTATCAGTACTGAGTGGTCGCTCGTAGCCAGGGGCTCCAGGATCCGAACGTCACGCACTCGTTGTTCGTAGCTCGTTAACATCAGGTCGAGACAGGACGGGGTTGAACGTGTTGATATGCGTGTTGGCTGGCATATGTGTTGCGATGCACCAGTTTCAAGTACCAAATCCACGAACTTTGCTTCAACCTCACTATGTCCAGGCATCAAATGCACATCAGGCCATCGTATTCGAGGACAGTTAAAATCGCCCATAAGCAGAAAGTGTGGACGACTCATATGGGTCCGAAGATGGGGCAGCCAATCCAAACAACGACTCAGGGGACTGCGATAAACTGCGCCCACAAGCAGTTCTCCACGCCTGAGGCGGATGGAGCACCACAGTAGCTCACACAGGCCATCGTCACTTCGGTAGGTGCTCACAAGTCTCCCACGCAGGGAAGATCGGATGTAAAGTAAGACACCACCGTGGGCATTCTTTAGTCTATCGCATCGGAAACACGAGTAACCGTTGAGTTCAAGTTCTTGGGTGTATAACTCTGCATGCAGCCATGTCTCTGCGAGTCCCACTACGTCTGGCCGCTCGGACGCAACGAAAAAACAAAGCTCATCGCGCTTAATCATAATACTGCAAACATTTGTGAAGGCTACTCGCAGGCCGCTACAGGAGCCACCGGGCGTGCTTGAAGTGTGAGCAGCCTGTTTATCCTGATTCGCGGATTGTTGGAAACCACCCGAAAATTTACGATACGAAGATTTGTTTCCCCCTCACCAGTGCGTCTTTTCAACTCAATGATGGCAGACTTGAGCCGCTCCCTGTCTACTAGGTCCAGGTCGGGACGAACATGGATCTTCAAACCTTTCAGCCTACTTAGTCGAGACATGATAATTCTTGGACTGGCTTCGTCCACAAAAGTGATTCTCATAGGCCGATTTTGTTGATCACCTTGCTTTCCAAGTCGGGTAATCTGCCTCACTTTTACCGAGTCCTCACCAGCGTCGAAGAGTCTATCAATTAGACCTTGTAAAAGCTCGACATCGTGATCGTAGCGCACTTGGGGTGATGGATCACTGGACTCCGGTGCGTGAAAGATCACGAGATTATAACGCCTCTGGTCGGACGAGGTTGGCCTTGCAGGGCGAAGTATACTACCAGCCTCAAGTGGTTTGGCTAACTGTTGACTTACAGAACGTAAACGCCCAACGTTCCTTCGTAATTTCGTCCTCTGCTTTTTCCACTGGTCTTCAGCACTCAGACTTTCACCTGCTGGGACATCAGTGTCCGGTGGACACAACAAAGGTAAACAATTTAGCCCAGGTGCAACTGGGCTTCTCACAACGGTTGGACTTCGTGTCAGTGAGTTTGCACGGGTAGAGGAGGACGACTGAGCCGATACCTGAAGGCTCTTCGCGCTAGGTTGTTGGGCCAAACACACGGAGCTCTTCGCAACGAAACGCTGAGGACTACACCTCGGCTTTACTCTTTCTGGCTGTATCTGATTTCGGCAATTTTCACATATAGTTTGGACGAAATCGTGTTGGATCTCGCGAAGGCGATGAAAATGCTCAACTGATAATCCAACACATGAAATATGGTATTTAACTTGGCAAAATGCACACGTGAGGGCATTTGCACGGTATCCGACTAGTTTGGAGCAAGTACCACAGGATGACTGCTTCGGCATTGCGAATAATCCGAAAACAAGATGGCGGCCAATTGACGAAGAAAGTGGCGATAGCAAGATCGCCGAAACCAAACGATGAAATACAAGTGTTTCTGGTCGGAAATTTCAGAATCGGAAATGAAACTGAATTGTAGCTCAATTTCCACGAAATACTTCCAATGAACACAGAAAGTTAACACAAAGTGATCTTGTCAACACAGCCAAAAATAACCGACCGGAGGACGTTATCCGCAGTTCACATTCACTGTAACAAGCCCAACACATTGGCCAACACTTCTGTGGATAGGTATGCGAAATAGTACTCGCGGAACCCGACTGGACTGAAACACACGGGAGCAAATCGCGATCCGCAGCGCTCAGTGCTACTAAGTATTGTGACCGAAAACTAAGAACCGACGACTTACCCAAACATACTTGGTAAGGGGCTGACCTCCCAACGGTCGGCTTAAAGCCAATCATGAATTTGACGTCCACCAACGCAATCCTAACATCAAAAACATTATCCCATTTTAACACTAACACCCAAAGCCTTCTTAGTAATCGGGGCATCCAGCCACAGGAACTCATTATGATTCCTGTTAAGCACCGAGTACCTAAATCTGAGATCAATTTGTCTGGCGGATCTTTGTTTCAGAACGAGAGAACTGAAGGGCGTGGTGGTATGTCAAGCACTACTTGTGGAGCTCAATTGTCTGGTGATCATGGCTGTAGCCACCAAGCAGTATGCGCCGCGTTTCACTCATTTCTCGGCTATGATGAATTCAAACCAGGACGAAATACGTCGTGGAGTGAAGGGATAGGTGAGAGCCCCACCGAAATCATTCGCCGTGATAGGGTAATTCCTTATTACATGGCTAAACTTCGATTTGAATTTATTGAACATTCGGGGTTCAACGTCCGTCATTCGTATTGGTAGCGGCTACGGTTACCGAACAATGACACAGGTCCCGAAACCTTAATTTACCGTCCGTCAAACGCTGTGTGTGAAACAGACTCCAACCTGTAACACGTCCTACAGGTTGCTTTGAACAAGTCATACAGCCATATTCCTATCGCGAGCGAAGTTAGTGTGCACGACCTGGA
This sequence comes from Dicrocoelium dendriticum, assembly GCA_944474145.2. Classification (NCBI taxonomy): domain Eukaryota; kingdom Metazoa; phylum Platyhelminthes; class Trematoda; order Plagiorchiida; family Dicrocoeliidae; genus Dicrocoelium; species Dicrocoelium dendriticum. Next base: position 14,780 of record CALYDF020003964.1, read on the forward strand.
AGTACCTGGAATAGACGGTGCACAATTTTTAACCTTTTACAAGAGCTAATTTCCAACTGCCCTCTGTTCAGCCACCTAAACTCTACCGCTGGATGTCAGACTGCTAACAAGCTGTCGATTCTAAAAAATTTTCTCACCAACCAAGAACTGTTTGTGTACGTATGATTAACATGCACACTATTAGGTCTCCGTGACCATGTCCTTCCATTGTTTGACTCTTTGTACTACGCGGACTATCACGCATAGCAGAATGATGCAGTGAAGACTATCACACTAACCTGTTACCCTTGCTTGCTAAAGATTTTACTTTGTAAACGGTATACCACCCAGGACTTGCATAGGCAACCTTCACAAAGACGCTTAGCGTAGTGGTAACACACGCACCAGAACGGAACTCCTTTTAACATCAAATCAAAAGAAAGTCATTTCTGGGGAGCAGAACACGCAAATACATGTATCTGAGGTATTTTGCATGGAGAGTTCACAACGACTGCCGAATGCTGACACATGGGATGCGAACGTGGAACAGCGCATCTTCTGTGTGAAATGGGTCCACGAGGGCAAGTTGACGCAACGGCATGGGTTAATGAAGCGATTCTGTACGGACCGCAAACTTATATATGCATGTAATGGCCTACGTCTGTTGCGGCGCGGAATCCCAGTGCCGGTCCCGACAGACGGGTATGTGCGATCAGCAAAGGAGGTAGCGTATATCATACGACTTCGTTGCTGACGTACGTTCCAGGGGGTAACGTGCACGAACATTATCCCTATTTCTGTTGTCTCTTCGTCAGCTTTATCTAATATCAAGTTTAGTTCATGGGGCGCGTTAAGTAAGCGGTTGTTCTCCGTACCCACAGCTATCTTGGTCCCCATAAGATCCGATCAAATTTTCTACAGACAGCAACCATTTAAATGACACAACCGCTGATTACGTTCTAACAGCGCTGTCTAGAGGAGAATCACATTTCCATGATGTGGTAGCGAGGGGCCAGCATTATCCGCTATTTGTATGGGAGTTAGTCGTACTGATCCTTCCAATTGCCATCCGATAACGCTGCTTTTATTGCTTTTAGATAGCGAGGCTGCACTGATTAAATATCTAAAATTAAAACATAGTGGTTCGGCAGACACATGGCATTCGTCACCAGCACTCCTGAAGCACAAACTACTAATTGCCGCAATGGCCGAACTAGAGCAGTTAGTGGTGGAGGGGAAGCCGTCTGATCGATTAGCCCAATGAATTCTTCTGTATAAACGTTAGAATTTTGGCAATGGCGATTCGTACTAGTGTTGAGTAGGCTACTTTCTACACGAGCGGCGGTTGACAGTGAGTCCGGAAATCAATCTGCCGCAAAGTAGGTGGAGTGCGGTGCACCACAAGCCTCAGTACTAGGTCCTTACATTATCTTGCTTCCTCTAATTGATCACGAAACAATGATTACTCCCGAAATTCTTTTTCTTCACTGATGATGGTATGTCGAGAAATCAGATGAACAGATTATCATGAATAGCTGCAGTGCGACATAGATGTTATTCCGAACTGGTCAGTTCAGATTACCCTACCATTCAATGTACAAAATTATCACCTTGCTCCAATATTTCATGAAATAGAGTACACGTATTAGCTTGAGGCAAACGTAATGCAGATTATTGGCTAGGGTCGCAACCCTGGTGTGCTAGTACACGAGGACCTTATTTGCACAAAATAGGCTGAGGCAACCAGCATGTCTGCCTGCTGCGGAGGGCATTCGTTAGATTTGACTCTTAAATTATCCCGCGGACACACAACACGTAATTCGCAATTAGTTTAAATGCTTTAGCAAATATTGGCTCATTTGATAAGAACCCAAACGCTGTGTTCTAGACATAATTCAGCGCGTGGCAATATAGAATTATAAGGAATAGCTTGGTCTATCATACAATTGTGAACAGATGGGCCAAACAAGTGCTCCAGATAGCTAATGGGAAATTGTTTGTCTAGCTTGATTGATATACACGGATTGTTTAGATGTCATATGAGTTAATCATCGTTCATTTATCTGACTCAAATGAAGAAATTCCTTGCATCTGATGTGTCCTTAGTTATGGACGTGAACGCGTAACTTTACCGCGGAATTTGGCTTACCAGAGGTCGATAATTTTCGGCGAATTGTACTGCTGAATTCACGCTTTTACTTTAAGGACTGAGTTCTGTAATATGGTGTCAGATGAGACCAAGATGTGCCACACCGGCGGCGCTCGGATGCAGTTTGTCTCACCAGATTACATTCACACGCCTGCACCAATAAAAGTGGAGGCTCGGAACTTGGCGAGAAAATGGTGTCTATGTAGAATCAAGTGGGTGGATTTCTCCATTTTACTAGTTTGGTAGAACAGGCGACGGCGCATTTTCAGACCATATTACGACACGCAGCCGGGTAATCAGCATCAAATCTTTATGCATTTCTTTCAATTTTCGACATTCCCCCTAAGCCTCACAGCTAGGCAACTTACGCAAAATTCTCATCTCCCAACATACTCCTCACCTATTTCGATGACGATGGAATTAAGTCAAGACAGGCAGTTTAGCGAGTTGAACCGAAGATCATGAATTTTTCACCTACATCCAAAGACCCCACATGTGCTCAGTGTATATGTGAATATTTTAGCGAGACAGATTATTGCCAAAATTCCCTTTTGTGGGTCATTGTTTTAACTTTGGTTTTATTCCGCTCACTCCAGTCATCTTACGGGACTGGTCAAGCTAAAGCACGATATCACCCACTATAAATCATTTTGCAATGGTTAGCCTAAAAGCGGCTTCTTGACTCGTAAGGCGAATTCCACGAAGCCAATAGCCAAACCTCCATAAGTGCAGATATACGTGGGAAGGTATGCCACGGTAGTTCCCTAATACCTACCTTCCAGTGCCACACTGGCGTATTGCATTGCTAGAAAACGCAAACGCGAGAATTCGCAACACGAAGTAAAACTGGTACCCTACTGTATACAAACATAGAAAATGTCCCAAAGAACAATCACTCACTTAATTGACTAACCGACAGAACGACATGGATATCGGCTTTCATCCAAATCCCATCCGTTATCCATTGATCTCTGATCGTTCACAACAATGTTAGGCATCTGAGGAGCTCCTACCTACGCATGGCTGTTTCTTGTGGAATACGGTGGTTTGCGACTCACCACACCAGTTCAAAAGTGAGAGCGCAGTTGCTCTATAGCATGTATACAGAATTCGATTAATGTAACAAAATCCCGCAAATTATTATTATCCAGTACCTGGTTGTCTCTTGCCAACACACTACCGTAGATAACATGCTATGAAATAGCAAGGGTCACCCTGGTGCCACCCATCCGTTATTATCTCATCACACGAACGCTCACAAGCCGCGCAATACACACAGCACATCACACATACCTACATCACATATCCAATGCATCAGCCATGCCTTTATCACCTGACACGTCTACAAACGTATTCAATAGCATTACTTTGGAAGCTACCACAACGTCCAAAATTCCTGGAAGTAGAGTACATTCAGATAGTGTTGAGAGACATGACATAGTTAAACTTGATACCACTATTGTACCTTTACGCAATGAGCTTATTAGAGCGCATTTTACAAACGCGCGCTCAATGCAACAAATGATACACTTTATTAGACGCCTGTACATTTTAATCCTGTCTTCAGATGGTGTACGTTGCCGAAACGTCGCGCTCTTCCAGTGCACATGCCAAGCGCCTTGATGCCTCGGGTTACGGAAGTTACTGCAATGGACGTGTCACAAGCTGCAGTTGTGAATCCCATACCTATATTCAACAGGACTTCTATGCTTGTACCTTTGGTACCTTGCCTATGTAATCGTCAATAACGCTTAGAGGATAGTCGAACGACGCGTTGCCAACCAAACTGCGGCGTCCAAGGTCGATTCAACAAGCAACCAAAAAACCGGAACTGAGGAGACCCCACCGGTAACGGCAAAAAATGGCCACAGTTGTTGAAGTACGGTGTTATATGTTACAAGAATAAAATATGATAATTACAACATACCAACGAGCGAGTACTATAGACATGCAGAACGTCCGCGTCGTGTTCATCATCTTGCAGTCTCCCCAACTTGGTGTTTGAATCCCCGGCGAAAAACCACGATATCCGTGCGACGCTACTTGTGGAACAGTTCGCAAGCTTGACGATGAAAACCATCTATAGCAGGGTCCAGTCTGCAATCCTTGAGAGCATATACCGTTAGGACAAACTAAATGCGTGTGGTTTCCTCGTGCCTGGATAATCGTATGGCGATTTCTAACCGAATTGCGCATAGTTGGTTATTAATTGGGTACCGAAGAAGTAGCGATGCTTCTGTGCGCGCAATAATTTAATTTGTATCCAGGTCTGGCTGGCGACTTCACCACTTGTATCTTCCGTATAGTTTTAGCGTGAATGCGTCATGTAAGCAAGCAGAGGATTACGTACATTCATATCCATGTGTGTTGTGTGTGAATAACGCTTTTCATTTATGCGGGTAAGTGTAGATAGTTCACTACGTAACCCCACCTCGCGTCTTAGTTCGCAAAGTCCTTAATCTTAAAGCAGCTAGTCAGGTAGCGTGCACATTACAACGCCTGACCCTGTAACACTGATTTCGAGTAGCAACAAAATGTTTAGCACATCCAACAGTTCATGCTTTGAAGCACAGGTTCAAGGAAATGTTTGTCGGAACGCCTAACCAGTTACTGGATACAAACTGTAGAAGCCAAATGACTCAGGTTCCTACTTAGTGCTCGACTTCAGTACAGAGAGTAGTGGGTAGTCATCAATATTGTTCATTCACCCGCCGTTAGATGCTTAATTTCGGTCACATACGCTTGGCTAGAGTGCTTTACGATATCCATTGAAATTTACTGGATAAGCAAATGACCAACCTTAACTCACCACGCTCTGAGACGCTGCACTGATCGGGTGCAACTGCTACCCTGTGAATAAAAAGAAACTCATTTACACGCGCTCTTCCCAGGATGGCATTTCCTGATCCGATAGCCGGTGAAGGGAGTATAAGCGTAAAAACATCCCGAAAACCGATTGCCATTGAGGAAGTCCTAAAGAATGCTCTACATAATTTGTGAAACGCGCTGACGTTGAGCTTCTCCCAGGTAGCCGAGCTGTTGACTTGGACTACGCTGATGATGTCGTCTTGCTGGGTGACGGTCCACAGGCCGTCCAACTTGCACTCAACCACATGACGATTGCAGCGACAAAATATGGGATGACCTTTCCCCATCCAAGTGCACAACTCTTTTTGAAGACTTTCAGATGCCTGTACTTGGTGGTGAGACAGTGGACGTTACGGAGTGTTTTGCCCACCTGGGTAGTTGCATCACAGCCAATGCAGCTATTGGAGACCGAATTTCCTTGCGTATCTCAAGAGCTCGCCTCGCTTTCTCTAAGCTGAGGCACTTGTGGCGCCACCATGACATCGATATATCCATCAAAGAATGGGTTACTTGTGCGACTGTCCGCGCTGTACTGCTGTACGGTTGCGAGACTTGGCCTGTTCGTACCGCTGACCTGCAACGTCTCTCAGCTTTAAGCACCATTGCTTGCGGTCGATGGCCCGTGTGTGGCCGATGCACCACGTAACCAATGTGGAAGTTAGACAGCGTGGCTTGGGTGGAGGTAGCCATTTTCTGGAAGAGCTCGTCCCGCTGCGTCAGCTGTGGTGACTTGGACAAGTACTGCATATGCCTAGTTATCGTCTTCCGTGTCGCGTACATCGCGGTTGCTGGACAGGCGCGGTGGACAATCTACCACATGGAGAAGTCACACCAGAATTGTCGAATGAAGCATCACTCCTCCCCCGGGTTTTCAGCCAATCTAACTAATGCATGTATGCTGTTATGGGCTGTGCAACAAGTAAATCTGATAGAGCCATGTTACACAATAAAAGAGCAGGGGTACTCCCTCGCGCACTCTGGCATTTGTGATACTGTTATACATTCGCAATTACTCTGACTATCAGTTTCTGGGTATATTTGTTTACTGTGTAACCAGTCGATTGTCAGAACTGTGCGGGTACTGCAAGCGTACGTCCTTACTGAATATTCATGTTCGTTTATATAGTTCTTTTTGAGCCTTCTTATGAAGGACAAAATAGCTAGTTCCATTTCAGCAAAGCCAAAGGGATTCACATATAAATTGTATCAGTTTTTCGACGATGTTAAAAAGGAACAGTTCTATAATATGGGCGCAACATTTCAGAGTAGGAAGAACACAAATCCATGTAACTTAAAGAGGAAAGCCGTTTTTGAATGACTTTGTGATCCACACACCAAGACTGAAAAGAAATAAGTATAGCAAAATGGGTAACGAAGACATGAACACATCTTGCTGGAAATAGTGCCCGTCAGCACTAAGGGAGAAATTTCATTGTCTGCACACGTGATTTTAGAACGAACATTGTAATTCGTAAAAGAATTGTAAAAAACAGACTTTACCTCGTCAAACAGTTGGCTACAGGCTTTTATCAGTAGACGATCTTCTGTTTGGTAAGCAATCGTGCGAAAGCGATGACTCAGATATGTGTGCAGCATCCGACTAGGCAGCAAAATTGCCCGAAATATGTTCCGGCTACCCAGCTCAAGACATTCTTAATCCACATGAAACTGCTTTGCTATTCAAAACGACGTCGGATAAAGGCTTTGTGTAAAAGGATAGAAATGCACAGGTGGGGGAAGAAGCAAGGCGCGTATCACAGTTATCTGTGCGCTACCACATTGGGGAAGCGAGAACCGGCTGCAGTGATTTGGAAATCAGCCAGCACACGAATTTCAGAAATATCAACCTGAAAAACTACGGGCAGCTTACAAAGATAATAAAAGGCATGGATGACTGCAGCTATTTCCGAAGAGTTAACAGCAAAATACAGAAAAACGCAACATTATACCTGCTCTCGACAAAGCCATTGTCCTTCCTAATTCCACCTACTTATCATCAAATTAGAGCTCCTGTCACCCAACACCACTGTGTTACTTCAACCGTACGACCAGGATGTCATTCAGGCGCTTAAATCGAAGTTTGGGAGAAAAACAGCCTCTCCATCTTATAGCGATCATGGAATCCCACAAAGATATGTCCGGAACTGATTTCATGAAACAAGTATATTTATAAGACATCACGTTCTACATAACTTCTAGCTGGAAGGAGCTGCATAACTCAGCCGTCTCCGTTTTTAAAACAGGGCTTTCCTTGCACTGCAGAAATAGCTTCTGAGCGAACAATGCAAACTTGACCTGAGACATAAGAGCAAATTGTGCCGCCTTCAAACGCAATTGCTATCCATATTCCCTCAGAGCAATTGTTTGGATGCAAACTAGCTGACAGCCATCTGGTTGATTCATATTTCCAAACATATCACACAACAGAAATAAACTGGGACCTGCCAACCATATCAATTTTAGCAGCTGAGGATGCGAGTAATGAATCAGACCACCAGCAGGAACAGGATGCCACAAACGTTCTGAAAACGTATACGTTCACAGACGCACAGGGTGAAGTTGATATTTCACGCTCCTCCGCAATACATAGCGGACACACTTGCATGCTTGTACTTCTTAGGGACGTGAGGAAAAAACTAAATTCTTTTCATTGCAACTGCCAAGCAACCGAACACTATATTTGGTATTTTTCCCCTGGTGCTAATGATTATAACAATAGAAAGGTGTGTATGATTCTTAAATGTTGTCGATTTCGACGATTTGCAGGTCAGTTTCTAAACTGTTGACTGACAATCTGTGAGATTATCGCATTATACTTACTCATCTCTCCCACTACTGAGATTGCAATTGACGACCGACTTGATAGTAGGTTCGTGACAAAAATCTTCGCCAGTGTTCTACAATTAGAGTCATAGTGAATTACGCGCAGGTTGCAATTTATGACTACTTAGCTGTGTGAAGAAAGATGTACTGAAGTGTCAGCAGCCGAAACAAAGCAACCAAATTAGTTGAACCTAGGCAGCACATATCCAGAGTCATGGTCTTCAATTTTCCCCAGATGGACCAGTCTCGTTGCAGAGAAACATGCTCATGGCTCTCCGTAATTTAGCGTTCTAGTGAGTTAACGTATTATATCACGATAAATCTAATTTTTGGTGTAACTGGATTTTCTTTGCAAGGCATGTTCAATCAGAATTACATCAAAATTATTCATTTAAGATAATCTTAAATGTAAAGGTTCAAAAAACTCCCTCAGCGGGCCGGGGTACAATTATCAAACGCCGACCGGTCAGTGGATATCCGAGAGGTCCGTGAACCTGTTGGAAGCTAGAAGACACCTCCCGACCAGACGGGCTATTAGGCGTGAACTAAAGCGGAGCCTACGTGCTGACAAGGAAGCCTGGTGGACCAGTCGGGCTCAAGAAATGGAGGAGGCAGGAGCAGTAGGCAATTACCGGAAGTTCTTCCAGCTAATCCGCACCACTGGTTCCAGAAAACCAGGCGTCAGTGAGACAATCAGAGACAGCGCGGATGCGCTAATACACAATAAGGAGCGCCGTATGGCTCGTTGGGCTGAACACTTTGAAGATCAGTTCAGCTGGCCTCCTGCTCCCGGACCTCTTCCTTCTCAGATGATGCAGGACGTGCCATGGACGGTTAGTTTAGAGCCTCCGTCGGAGGCCGAGATCCGAAACGCGATCACAGCCCTCAGTCGTTTTCGTGCCGCTGGCCCGGATTCCCTCCCACCTGCACTATTTAAGGATGGAGGTAAGGTCCTATGCAAAGCACTGACCTCCCTATCCGAACGTATCTGGATCGAAGAGACTGTGCCGGCTAGTTGGAGCGAATCGATTATAGTGGCAATATACAAGAAGGGCAGTCGCACAGACTGTGCTAACCACAGGGGTATTAGCCTAACGCCAGTTGTGACAAAATTACTGGCCTCGATTATCGTCCGTCACCTCACTGCAGAACGGGAATCTCGGATTAGGGAAGAGCAGGCCGGTTTTCGCCCAGGACGTGGCTGTATAGACCATATATTTACTTCGCGGCAGGTGCTAGAGCAGCGCCACGCATACCGCAGACCCACATTAGCTGTG
>CALYDF020003968.1:0-24017 GCA_944474145.2 Dicrocoelium dendriticum
TGTGCAGTCTGTTACCGGAATGGCTTCTGGCCACCTGGTGAAGAGGTCGACACATGTAAGAATGTAAACGAATCCGCGTGAAGGAGGCAATGGACCTACCAGGTCTAAGTGTACATGCGAGAACCGAGAGTCTGGGGCAGGAAATGAACCAAGAGGACTGCGGGTGTGACGATGTACTTTAGAGCGCTGGCATTGAAGGCAGGCGCGAGCCCAGGTACGAACATCTTTGTTTACGCGTGGCCAAACGAAACGTTCGGTGACCAGTTTCAAAGATGCACGGATACCGGGATGTGACAGTGAGTGCAGTGCGTCAAAGACTGTGCGTCTGAAGGAGACGGGCACGAGAGGTCTAGGACAACCTGTGGACGTGTCACAGAGGATGGTTCCTTCCGTGGTTTGGAGAGGAACAGGTTGCACATGCAGCGAAGTGGACTGCTGAGTGCGCTGTATATCTTCGTCTTGAGCCTGAGCCGATGCCATTGCGGCAAGGTCGACGGTAGGCAAGACTGCAGAGTGAGGTTGACGCGTGAGAGAGCGTCGGCGACGGGATTGTCGACACCTGAGACATGACGTATGTCAGCAGTGAACTGCGTGACAAAGTCTAGGTGTCTTGTTTCCCGTGGTGAGTATTTGTCGCTAGCAGAGTTGAAGGCAAAGATAAGGGGCTTGTGGTCAGTGTAGACCGTGAAAGCGCGGCCTTCAAGTGTGTGCCGGAAGTGACGTATCGCTAGGTAAATGGCCAGCAGTTCTCTGCCAAACGTGCTGTAGCGGGATTCCGCTGGCTGCAGACGCTTGGAGAAGAACCCAAGGGGTTGCCATCGCCCACTAACGTGTTGTTGGAGGACGGCTCCTACTGCTACGTCTGAGGCATCAGTCGTAATAGAAAGAGGTGCAGTCGATTCGGAATGAGCGAGGATGGCTATGTTGGAGATAGCATCTTTGAGCTCGGCGAAGGCTGCCTGTGCTGTGTCAGGGAAAGCGAACTTACGTTCATTTCCTCTGAGTAAATCAGTCAGTGGCTGCATGAGCTGAGCGCAGCGCGGAATGAAGCGTCGATAGTAGTTGACCAAACCACAAAATCGACGCAGGTGCTTGAAGGAAGTCGGAGCTGGGAAGTCCTTGATTGCCTGGATCTTATCAGGAAGGACTTCGATACCAGACGATGAAACGATGTGGCCTAGGAATTCTACCGTTGATTTGCCGAGTTCGCACTTAGTCGGGTTGACTGTGACACCGTGTTGGGTCAAGCGCTGGAAGAGAGCTCGAAGATGCTCGAGGTGCTCTTGTTCCGATGAACTGGCTACTAAGATATCATCGAGGTAGGAATATGCGAAGTCTAGGCCACGAGTGACATCGTGGATGAAGCGTTGGAAGGTTTGTGCGGCGTTGCACAGTCCAAATGGCATCCTTAAAAATTCAAACAAACCGAAAGGAGTGATTACGGCTGTTTTGGGAATGTCATTGTCTTCCACAGGTATCTGGTGATAGGCGCGAACCAGATCGATCTTGCTGAAGATCGTCTTACCTGTGAGGCATGCGGTAAGGTCCTGCATGTGTGGGATGGGATACCTATCTGGGACGGTTAGGCGATTGAGTGCGCGGTAATCACCGCAAGGGCGCCAGTCACCAGATTTCTTGGGTACCATCTGCAGGGGCGAGGACCAAGGGCTGTCGGAAGAGCGGATTATTCCAAGTTCAAGCATGTGCTCAAACTCCGCCCTAGCTACCTTTAGTTTCTCAGGCGATAGTCGGCGTGGACGGCATGACACAGGTGGGCCATTCGTCCGTATGTGGTGCGTGACTTGAGCTGCCACGGGCAAAGCTGCGTTCATTGGCTGAACGAGCTTGGGATACTGAGAAAGGAGATTAGCGTAAGCTGACGAGGTCTGGGGAAATGCATAGACCGGGGATATAGATGTCACATCGGCGGTGATGCCACGTACGCTGAGTTTTGTTGCAGTGTCGACTATCATCTGGCGTTTCGCATCGACCAAGAGGTCGAAATGCCTGAGAAAGTCAATGCCGATGATGGCAAAGGGGACTGCAGCGACAGTGAATACCCAGCGGAACGTGCGCCGAAGACCTAGGTCCAGGGTAAGTGACCGATGACCATAGGTGGCTATTGGTGTGCCATTGGCGGCACTGAGGCTTGTCGACAGAGAAGCGGTAGGCTCACCTGGCATAGGGGGAATGACGCTGACTTCCGCCCCGGTATCAACTAAGAACTGGGTATCGGAGCCATAATCCCTAATGTAGATGAGACGACTTGGAGCTTTGCCGACACCGTTAGTCGCCATTACGGGCCGGCGTGGAAGTTTCCCTGCTTAGCGGCGGAGAAACTGCATGGCTGCTGGCACTTGCGGGCTTTGTTACCAAAACGCGTGTGGTAAAAGCAAAAGCCTGAATTGTTAGGCTTCGTGCGGCGAGTTGATGAGTTAGAGCGGCTGCGCTGCTTACGATCTAGGGTGAGCTTCTCGACTTGGCGTTGTAATGACGCTATCTGCGATGATAAAACGTCGATTGCCGACGGCTCACTAGTCGCGTATGTCGCCGGGGCTGTGACGGGGCTAAGTCGAGTGAACGTCCTAGATTCGTTCGCTGGCTGATGTCGTTCCATGACACGATCTGCTAGTTCCGCAACTGCTGTGAGAGGCAGGGCGCTTGCCACCGCGAGGATGGCTTGTGTGCTTTCTGGGAGACGTTGCATCCACATTTCGCGGAGAATACCTTCATCCATGCTGGATGTGCCTAGGAGCTGTTGCATCTGTCGTAACAAGGCTGAAGGCATCCTGTCCCCTAGCTGCAGATCCCTAAACAGTTGCTGAAGTCGGACCTTGTCAGAGGGCGTGATTCGCTGAATGATCGCCTGCTTTAAAGTATCGTATTTCGCATCGGGGGGCGGGCAAGCTATGGTGTCCCTTACTGATGAGCATACGCTTTGCGGAAGCCGGGACATAAGCTGATGATATTTAGAATTATCAGATGAAATTTTACAATTGTAAAAAGTGGATTCTAAATGTGCAAACCATAACAACGGGTCATTCTCCCAAAAAGGTGGGGAGGCTAGCTCTACGGCACTAACCACGTACGTAGATGGTTTATCATCAGCACTATTCATCGTGAGAAATGAATAAGTATATGCGGCAAATGAGAAAACAAAACGATAGCGAGTAATGAATCAGAAAAGCACTGGAACGAGCTCACCAAAATGAAAATTCACAATGGCGGACGGCGTGTTCCTGACAGGGGGTCACCAATTGTTGGGCGGAGCCTGGGGTACTAGTCGGTAAGCAATGACACGTAAGACGTGTCAAATACGACAGTATAGAAGTCGGAGGCGACTGAACCCAACGTATATTGTACAGGCTACAAGAATAGGAAGCGAATCAGACGGAGCGAGAAACGTGCAGCGAGGAACTCACCAAAACGGTTTGTGACAACGGATGTGCAGTCAGTTAAACAAATGGACGTTTCGAAGGTTAAAACAACCATAAAATCCAATGTTACAAGATACTGAAAGAGCATATTTTCTGTTGCACTACACTTATCCGCAGGCCAAGTGATCAGGTACTTCTCCAGACAGATATCGATGGTGCTTATTCTTGGGTTTTAAAAAATTCGCTCCCGTTTAACATCGACAGGTGCAAAGTCATGCACATTGGGCAAGGTGTGGCTAATCCGTACAATATCGGCGGTGTGCTTCTTAAAGCCACATCCCTGGAACGCGACCTGGGGACCATAATATCCGCCGACCTGTGAGTACTACGCGGTAACTCAATTTTTTGGCGTGCCATACTGATCGAGCTTTTCAGCTGAAATAACGTGGAAAACAGTGTTTGAATAAACACTTGAAACGAAATTTGACTATTGTCAAATTTTCTCTGATCCAAGAAATCTTGGATCGATTAAATTGGTACTGGCCCAAGCGTCTTTGACGCTTAGTGGTAATTTTTCCGGTTGTTTCACGGGTTTCACGGGTTTGCGCAGAACGAGTAAGCGTAGCTTTTCGGTGGTTCTGCCTCGGGATCTTACGGCAAGGTCCTGATCTCGTCGGTAGGTACCAGATGTGGTTCTCGACGCAGTAGTGGTGTTCAGCACAAGAATTCAGCGAGTTGACTGTGGGAACGTGGGTACCTGGAACAAGAGAGTGGTGTAGGTAAATTCGGCAAAGTCGGATAGAAGCAAAATGATGGAAGCGCCGCGTGTTAGCTTGGCAAATGGCCAGATCTTAGCAACGTTGACGACCAGCGAGGTAAGAGCCAAGCGTCTAGGCGCTGTTTGAAGGCCTCCGTATTGGGCGCTGAGACAACAGCTTCGGGGAGGGCGTTCCAAGCGAAGGCAGTACGCACACTGAAACTGTTTCTTCGGCACAGTGTTCCCAGTGTTCCCAGTTTTAATCCCGTTTTACACCCAGTTTTTGCCTTTTTGTATTGTATACGTGTTGTTATTCTAATCTGTTTTCCACATGAACATGGCTGTCTCGCTAAACACCGAGACGGATGGACCTATGGGGTCCTCGTTTGATGAGTCTACTGCAGCTTGCGGACAGGTTAACTGTTCAGAGCCAGTAACAGATGCATCTGGTGGTATGCAGTGTGACGTCTGCTGCCGCTGGTATCACGAAAGCTGTACCGGCCTACAAGCTGACCAGTACCAAATGCTATCATCAAGCGTCCACTTTCTTTTCAGCTGCGCTGAATGCTGCGCTAAAAGATCGACGCGCCCGGCTGTCACCGGTGCTAAACTTTCAGCGTTGGCTTCAAGGTTGGCAGATGTTGAGTTGGCGATAGCTAAACTCGCCTCTATTGCGTCGCTCGATACGAAAATGGATTTAATTTTAAAATCCCTAAATATTTCGTTTGAAGACACAGCAGTAGCCGGCAACATTGCTGACGATCCATCCACTGGAGTCTCTCACTCGATCATAAAGTCGCACATCCTACCGGCCAATCCAGGTAGCATTGCTGGCGGTCCTCATGATCCGATCAAAGTGAAGAAAAATAGGGTGCGAATACCAAAAGCCCTCTGCTAAACCCAGAGAAATAGTTGCCACGGCATCGAACGAGATGCCGTCTTTGACAGTCGTAAAGTCGTCTGAAGATTGCACACAGAACTTTCCACAGACGCTGACTGTCTCGGCCGCCAGTGAACCAGCCTGTTCTGACGAAATGCTGGTAACTGCCCAATGCGATACAAAGTCAACAGCCCCTGCTCCAGTGAGCCAAAAGAAGAAGCGGACAAGATCTGCTCGTAAAACTTCGAAGGGGCTTGAAGACCCTGGAACCAGTAAGACGCCGGCAATAGAGCGGAAAACCTACGCTACCGTTGCTTCGGCGTCGTTTGGGAAGCCAGCGACAGTCCCACCGCCAGTGGTAAAAACAGCTGGTATAGGTGTCGAATCAAAGGCACGTGGGGTAAACACTCCCCGTCGTGCCGACTCTTTCACGGATAGTAGCGTTATATTCCGTAACGTTACTGAATCTGAGGCTGTTCTCCCAAGGGAACGCATCTTGGATGACATCAAGTGGCTGAAACTGTGTGTCAGCAAGCTGCTTCCACCTGGTTTCCCTGGTGTCACTGTCAGAAAGCTGACCAGATTGGGGAACGTTCCTATCGCTACACCAAATCCACGACCCCGACTACTTCGCGTAGTTCTTTCTACCCCGGAGGAACGCAAATCGTTACTGCGATTTGCATTCAAACTTAAGGGTAGTGGTGTCAGCGTTCAGCCGGACCTCCCACTGGCAGATAGGTTGAAGTTAAAGGAGGCTATCAAAAACCTCAAAACTAGACGGGCGGCTGGTGAACAAGGCCTCCGTCTGGTGGGTTTTCAGGTGGTCAGCCGGAAATTACTTTCCGCCCTATCAGAACCAATCCTGATGGCGCACGACCCAGGGGTGGTCGTGCCGACTTCCTTGAGGTAGTACTTAGCAACGTGCGTAGCTTAAGGAACAAGGTGCACGAGTTGGGTCTACTTGTAGACAAATCTCGTCCCGACATACTTGCTTTCACTGAGACGTGGTTGTCTCTGGATATCACAGACGGTGAGGTATATTTACCTGGCTACGCGCTGCTTAGAACTGATCGCTCCGTTGGTCGCCAAGGCGGAGGCGTTGTACTGTATGTGAGCTGTAACTTAGACGTGTTGAGGATTTGCACATTCCAGTCGTCGGATCAGACTGTTGAAGCCCTATCGGCTGTTTTGTGCACTTTCTCTACCCAGTTTACAGTTATAGTGGTATACAGAAGTCCTGGAAGTTCCTCCAGGGGGATACTTGACTTTATTCGCACTCAGTCTGCGAATAAGTGTTTAGTTCTAGGGGATTTCAACCTCCCGGAAGTCTGTTGGGCCGATCTTTCTTGCAATTCGGCATTAGGAACATTCGGTGCAGACTTCTTTGAACTGGCTCTCCAAGTGCCTTTGCACCAGTTCGTTGACTTTCCCACTAGGTATATGGATAACCAAATGCCATCTACTTTGGATTTGGTTTTCGCTAAATCCCTGGACTTCGTGACTGACGTTTCATGCGGTGCACCTCTAGGGTCCAGCGATCACGCATGCATATCCTTTCGATGTGCTCTTTCAAGGCACCAAGAGACCGCTGTTGAATTACTTCCGAATATTTGGCGGGCGGACTTTAGTGCAATGCGAACTAAGGCTTCAGTTCTGAACTGTGAGATTTCGATGGCTGACTCTGTCCAGTTAGCCTGGGATAAATTTAAGGCATACCTTACGGAGGTTTCCGCACCCTATATTCCACTCATTAGGAAAAGAGGGTTAAGGGCACAGCCTCCATGGATAGATACCACAGGCAAGTACTTACTCAAGAAACGGTCTAGATGCTGGCGAACCTACCAAGCAGCTCCATCAGTCAGTACCTATGATAGTTATCGAGAGAATAGAAATAAATGTAAGCAACATCTCAGAACTGCTCGTCTCCAATACGAGCAGCGTTTAGCGGACTCGGCCGCAGCTAATCCCAAGAAGTTTTTTGCTTACGTTAAAAGACGCAGCGGGGCAAAATTGTCTATACCAGCTTTATTGCGAGCAGACGGGACCCCTGCGCAAACTGACTATGACAAGGCTTTAATACTGAGTGATCAGTATACTGCGGTCTTTGCTCGGGAGACATCTTTACCGCAGGTTGAATTGGTTTCAAGAGTTCCAGAGGATTCTTGCTTAGCTGAATTTAGCATAACGGAGACTCAGGTCTTCGAGCTACTGCAAGGCATTAATCCCTCTAAAGCTTCCGGTCCTGATTCAATTCATCCGAAGCTGTTGCATGAACTGGCCACTGAGCTGAGTGGTCCGCTCACGTGCGTATTTTCAATATCGCTGGACAGCTGCAGCCTACCTTCGGAATGGAAGGAGGCAATCATCTGTCCGATTTTTAAGGGCGGTGACAGCGCTCTACCCGCGAACTACCGGCCTGTCAGTTTGACAAGCGTAGTAGTCAAGTTGTTCGAGAAGCTGATAAGGGATTCAGTGGAGAACCACCTGAATCGATTCAACCTTCTCAGTGTTGCACAACATGGATTCCGCAAAGGATTTTCATGTCAAACTAATTTACTTGTAGCTCGTGAAAGCTGGGCCGAAGCGGTAGACAGTGGCCACGCTGTAGACGTGCTATTCGTAGATTTTTCGAAAGCTTTTGACACTGTTCCACATCTTCGGCTCTCACTAAAGTTGAGATCTTACGGGATATCTGGTCGCGCCCTTCAATGGGTGTCTGCCTTCCTTGAGGGGAGGGAACAGTGCGTACGGGTGGGGCGTAGCCTTTCGCTCAGGCAAGCTGTCCTTAGTGGCGTTCCGCAGGGCTCGGTATTGGGGCCATTGTTGTTCGCGATCTATGTAAATGACTTGCCGGGAGAGCTAGGGGTGTCATCATTAATGTTTGCTGACGACCTTAAGCTCTGGAATATTGTGGATATCCCGGGGGGTCCTGAGGCAATTCAGCGTGCCTTGGATAGACTCTGGGAATGGTCTATCTTATGGTTGATGCCCATAAATAGGGCCAAGTGCTCTGTTCTCCGAATCGGAGCTGCAAATCCTCCCACCCGATATGTTCTCGGCGGTGGTGAACTCCCTGTTGTCACTCAGCAGGTTGATTTAGGAGTCGTACACGCATCAGCACTTCATTCTGGAGACAACTGGAAGAAGGCTGCTTGTCGAGGGTTTCGTATGATGTGGGTTATCCGCCGCTCTTTCGGAATCTTAACGGCCAAGTTGTTTGTGAAGCTATTTTCGGCATTCGTCCGACCCCACCTGGAATATTGTATTCAGGCTTGTCCACCATGTCTTAACCGAGACAAAATGGACTTGGAGAGGGTGTTACGAGTGGGCACTCGGTTAGTGCAGGGTCTACGGGGACAGACGGATCCTGAACGCTTGCTCAGTTTGGGTATGTACTCCATGCACTACCGAAGGATAAGAGGGGACCTGATTCTCACTTATCGTATTTTGACGGGTAAGATTGGCCCGGACTTGTCAGGGCTTTTTAGTCCCGCTACGTTACCTAGTCTCCGCGGTCACCCACTGAAACTGCATAAACCACGGTCTGATAGGATTAGGACGGAAACTCGTCTATCGCGCCGAGTTATAGATCGCTGGAATTCGCTTCCAGATCACGTGGTTAGGGAACCTATATATATATATATATTTGCAAAAGTCTGTTAACAGACATAATGCCATCAGAAACCATGGGATTCAAACGAAGGTACAGAAACAGTAAAATAAAACACAACACAACAATGTCCATGGTTTCCTCAGAGGGCGAGATACTACCCGGTTGCCCAAGCCGAAGTAGGGTGTTGACTTAGGGGACACCACCCCGAGCCTTTGGCTGAATAGCCTGCCCGCAAGGCAGCGGAGCGAATTCAGGGAATCGCGCCCATTGGGAGCCGGTGACTGATTGCTCAATTCATACGCCTTTTGTTTGTTCCTTTGTCAAACAGGGGCCCAATGCTCCCCAGAAGTACAGCATAAGGTTGCTGGAATACAATGCTTCGCCAGAATGAAGCAAGGGGCAGTGACTTTATTTAGTGGCGAGTCACATCCGCCACGTCACAGTGTTGTTAAACGGACATATGTGGCTTTTTATAGGGAGAACGCTTGCCATGCGAAAACCCACCACGTCCTGGAACACTGCCGCCGAACCGTTTGCTGGAACGGGAAAATCCCGAACTACCCAGCTGGCACCACGAGGAGGTTGTTCGGCAAGCCAGCCAGTTAGGGAACCTACGGTTAAGGGTTTTGCGCGCCAGCTCGATGCTCTTGGGTGGCAACAGCAGACCTTTCCTTTTTTCTAGCTGACTCACCTTCATTTTTCAGTTCTTTTTTATTGACTCAAATATCTTGGTATTCCACTTGCTTAGCTCTTACCCCTTTCTCTTTTGCCTCCTGCGTTTACTTTTTTCTCTTTCTTACTTCACGTAACCGACCCAGCAGGGACTGCTAGGGCAGGATACGTGGGCATTAATTGGTTGGACAGGGTGTGATGCGGTCTTTGTTTTAGGTCCATCAGTATTTCAAAGTTCGACAACTCCTGGTTCAACGACCCGCCGAAGAAGGAACACTCACGGGATCTATCCTATCGTTCCAGTCCCGCTTGAACTTGAACTTGAGCGCCAATGTAGCTACACTGGCGCGAAAGGCTAGCGTTTGCCTGGCCCTCCTTAGACGTGCACTAGGGTCTTTCCCTAGAGAGACATTTGTCCGTCTCTATAGCACTTTAGTACGTCCGCTGCTGGAGTACAACATACTTGGACCGGACTTGCGCTGGCTATTTAGCCCGGCTAGGTTGCCTTGTCTTCGCGGTCATCCCATGAAGCTGCACAAGCCGCGTTCTGACCGGATCAGGGCGGAAACTCGGTTGTCGCGTAGAGTTATCGAGCGCTGGAACTCGCTTCCAGAAAATGTAGTCAGTGAACCTACGGTTAAGGGTTTCGAGCGTCAGTTAGACGCTCTTAGATGGCAACACGAAATCTTTCCCTTCTCCTGACCATATCCATCTTCAAACATTCACTTCTTATTCTGTCATTATCTTCACTCTGGTGTTATCCTTCATTTTAATGACTTTCATTCCCCTTTATCTTCCATTTACTTTCTACTTCTTTCTTACTTCACGTAATCTACACAGCGCGGACTGCTAGTGCAGGGAACTTGGGCAGTAATTGGTTGATCAGGGTGTGTTTCGGGTGTTTTGTTTTAGATCTATCAAGAACTAACACCTTATCATTTCCTGGCTCAACGATTTGCTCAAGAAGGAACACTCAAGGGATTTTCCTATCGTTCCAGTCCATCTGAATCTGATTCATTTGTCCAGCCGCCGTACCTGAAGAAGAACGAGGCCATGCTGGAAACTGTACAGCGCAGAGCCACTAAGAGAGTGGACGGACTATCCCACTTCTCGTATGAGGAGCGTCTGGCGGCCCTTAACCTCTTTCCGTTGAAATATCGCAGGCTTCGTGGCGACCTTAGCTTATTCCGTCCTGACTAATAACAGACACCCAAACGCAGGATTGCTGGTCCGCGCCCGTACAGATCATCTTCGAGGGCACTCACTCAAACTGAAGACTCGTAGCAGTCGCGTTCTGTGCCGAAGAAACAGTTTCAGTGTGCGTATTGCCTTCGCTTGGCGTTATACAACGTTACGACATGAAGTCACTGGACAACACGGACAATATGTATCGCACAGCATTGCGTTCGCTGTGGGCGCTGAAACGTAGCTTCTGCACCTGGTCGAAAGAGATTGCCACTCGTCTCTTCACATCCATTGTACGACCGGTGCTAGAATACGGCTCACCCGCCTACTGTCCGTTGACGAAAGGCGAGATACACAAGCTCGAAAGAGTACAACACATAGCCACACGGCTCATTCCCGATCTTCAGGGTGTGCCGTGTGAAGAAAGATGCAGACAATTGGGTCTGTATACTCTAGCCTACCGCCGCGTGCGAGTGGACCTCATCATGACCCATCGGGTATTGCATCTGGGTGCTTATCCGATGCTGAGGCCACTGCTCCATGTCCGTGCGTCAAGCAGCACACGAGGTCACCAGTACAAACTGGTAGTCCCTGACCTCAAGTGGGTAGCTCATCCCTTGTGTCTTGGGCGGCGAGTGGTGAACATGTGGAACCGTTTGCCCTCGCGGATAGTAGAAGCGAACTCGGTGTCGGAATTCAAACGATTCCTGGACGCGCACTTTGCGGATGCCAGATTCGACGAAGCCTTCACAGGAAACTGACGAAGGAATCGTTCAATGATTATAACCCATGGAGCCCGTTAATCCACCAACTGCAGCTTCCGAAACGATGCCCATCCGTAATAGGCGGCGGAGCTGGTGAAGGACTCCATGTGGTTCATCCAAGAATATATCGTAAGTCCATGGAGTTTTTTTTCTATGCTTGTAAATATTTTACTTTTTTCACCTGGGCTAGCTCACTACTACAGGTTACACTGTGTCAGTGGGCCATGTCCTACATTGAGATATAGCTACATAGATGTTCAACATCTTTCTCGCTATCATGACAGTAAAGTAAAGGAAAGCTTGGAACGCCCTCCCTGAAGTTGTTGTCTCAGCGCCCAATACGGAGACCTTCAAACAGCGCCTAGACGCTTGGCTCTTACCTCGCTGGTCTTCCACGTTGCTAAGATCTGGCCATTTGCCAAGCTAGCACGCGGCGCTTCTATCATTTTTTTTCTATCCAACTTTGCTGAATTTACCTACACCACTCTCTTGTTCCAGGTAGCCACGTTCCCACAGTCAACTCGCTGAATACTTGTGCTGAACACCACTACTGCGTCGAGACCCACAACGTTGTGGGGCTTCGAGTGTACGTTGGTCCTTCAACAACCAGGGGCTGCAAGCCTGAATAGCAAACTCCAAATGGGGTCGAAGAAAAGCGTTCAGGAAGAGGCGGAACTTGTTAGGGGCGATTTGACCGAAGGCTCGTTTCAGCAATCCCACTATGCGGTTAGCAGCAGCTGCTGCTTTCCGGCAGGAAGCGGATACGGAAAGGCTCACCAAGATAATGATACCCAAGTCTCTTTCGGCTGAACAGGCCTGGAGGATAAGCGCTCCAAGGTAATATATAGGAGAAAAAGCGGAAGGGCGGGTAGAAATGGCGCGACATTTCGAAGCGTTAAATGGAAGGTTGTTTTCTATGGACCACTGATGTAGGCGGTCGAGATCCGTCTGAAGTGTCTGGGTGTCGTCCGGAAGGTTAATTTTGCACCACGGCTTCGCATCAATCGCATGCAGCAGCAGCGAAGACTCCACTTGCGGTGTAACATCATCAATGAAGGCTAGGAAGCGGTGCAGTCCGAGAACAGACCCAGTGGAACTCCGCTTGTGGCAAGGATGCTGAGAGGCGACGCTCCGTCGACACGTACTTTGACGGTACGGTTTTGAAGGTATTTCCGGATCCAGTCCATCAAGGCCCCTGAAACGCCGTAAGACAACAGTTTCTGTAGTAGAATGCTGTGCTGTCGCAACGAGACTGGACCTTAACGTGGTGCGACGGTTTGCGTACCTCATTGAGCTATACTGGGTGATGCCTCCGGGCACCTTGAGAACTACTCCTACCAGGTTAATCAATGGTGAGAGGTCAGACATACTCAGTCTTCTGGTCCTCTAGGTTGGGGGTTTAAAATGGGATGGCGTCCATTTCTGTAAAACTAAATCATTGCCACCACCTCGTTGCTTTGCGGACAGGATTTTGGGCCAAAGGCTGGGCGCCCTGGCAGTGTCTCAGCCCACATACAACCATGACACCTTCAAACACAAACATCCTGCACCGGCCGTCGCGCAGATTCTCAAGGATCGCCTTATCTGCGGATAATCGAAACCATCCCAACCCCCATTACTAAACTTCCTTCTATAGTTCCCAGCTTAATTGACAGCAACCGAAGTGACACTGGAGTATAACCATCTGCAGCCACCATCCCACCGCACCTATCGGACGCCTATCGGCAAAAGTCCATCATGAGGCCACGCTATCCCGTTTCCATGGCGACATCAACGTTCGCACTCTAAGACAAACCGGTCAACAGGCTGCACTCGCACGCACCTTGGACACACTGGGTATTGATGTGTTTTGTGTCCGAAACTAGGATCAATGACCCTAACTGGGTCCTTGAATTAACTGCACCCGGTTTATCCTCTCGTTATTGGTTGCACGCATCCGGAGACGCCGATGCAGCACTCACGGGTTAAGCTGGTGTAGGTATCCTTCTAAGCTCCAAGGCTGAGTCAGTGTTGGCTGATTAGATTCGGGTGAACAGCCATTTATGTGCATCCCGTTTGACGACATCAGCTAAGGTTGATTCACGAAGTAGTACAAAACGCTGTTTGTTCGTGATTTCCGCTTATGCTCCCACTGACTGCAGTTCTAATGCTGTCAAGGACACATTCTATCACGAACTGAACGCGCTACTACGCAGTGCTACTAGTTCAGATATTATAGTGCTTGCAGGGGATATGAACACACAAGTAGGACGTCTGAGCTCTTCAGAAGTTCAGTTGGGTGGTAATTGTGGGCTTAACTCCGAACGGACTGACAACGGTGAGCGTCTGCTGCAGCTGTGTGCGGAGCACCATTTGTTTCTTAATGGCACTGCTTTTAGACACAGTGGGCGCCGATGTGCCACTTGGCGTCCTCCTGTAGCTGATCAGCAATGGACCCAACTTGACCACATAGCCATAAGTTACAGGTGGCGTGGTTCCATCTTGGATTGCCGCTCATACTGGAGTACCTGTGTCCATTCTGATCACGCCTTGCTGCACTGTCGTTTCTCCATGACCTTTGCCAGGAGGCACACCAATCGTCTCATCTTATTGGCAACGGAGAAACTGTCTCAGCCCTCTGGCTGGCAAGCTTATCCAGACGCACTGTGTACTGAACATTCCCTAACTTATCCTAATGACACTGAGCTTCAGTGGACTAGAATCTCGACAGCCATGCACGACGCAGAGCATCTGCTTGTGGCACTATCCATCGTCACCGCACAAGTCACTGGATATCCGAGAGGTCGGTGAACTTGTTGGAATCCAGAAGAAACCTCCTGGCAGGCTCTGAGCACAATGTGACCAGACGGGCAATTAGGCGTGAACTATAGCAGAGCCTGCCTGCTGACAAGGAAGCCGGGTGGACCAGTAGGGCTCAAGAAATGGAGGAGGCAGGAGCAGTAGGCAATTACCGGAAGCTCTTCTAGCTGACTTGCACCACTGGTCCCAGAAAACCAGGCGTCAGTGAGACAATCAGAGACAGCGCGGACCTCTTTCTTCTCAGGTGATGCAGGAACAGCCATGGACGGTTAGTTTAGAGCCTCCGTCGGAGGCCGAGGTCCAAAACGCGATCACGGCCCTTAATCGTTTTCGTGCCGCTGGTCCGGATTCCCTCGCACCTGCACTATTTAAGCATGATGGTGAGGTCCTGTGCAAAGCACTGACCTCCTTATTCGAATGTATCCGTAAGGGTGTCCCGGCTAGTTGGAACGAATCGATTATAGTGGCAATGTACAAAAAGGGCAGTCGCACAGACTGTGCGAACCACAGGGGTATTAGCCTAACGCCAGTTGTGACAAACTTATTGGCTGCGATTATCGTTCGCCGCCTCACTGCGGAACGGGAATCTCGGATTAGGGAAGAGCAGGCCAGTTTTCGCCCAGGACGTGACTGTATAGACTATCTATTCACTTTGCGGCATAAACTAGAGCAGCGCCACGCATATCGCGGACCGACAATAGCTGTGTTCCTCGATTTCAAGAGTGCGTTCGATTCAGTTGATCGATCGATTCTGTTCGAAATACTTGCGCGGAAAGGTGTTTCCACAAAATATGTGAACATCCCTCGTGCTCTATACTCGAACACTACAGGCCGCGTCAGGGTCTATGGTGTCCTATCACGTAGCTTTCCGACCACAAGTGGCGTTCGTCAGGGTTGTCCGATTTTCCCATTTTTGTTCAATTTCGTCGTGGATTCTATCACGGAGTGTTCCCTTGGGGAATCTCACGATGTAGGCGTTGAAGTGCTGCCTGGTGAGAGTTTGGTTGATCTTGATTATGCGGACGATATTGTCTTGCTTTTCGACGATGTTGGGGCGGCACCATCAACCCTGAATAGCCTGTCTAGAGTGGTCCCATTATTTGGTATGCACTTCGCACCTTCAAAGTGCAAAGTGTTGCTGCAGGACCACCAGTCACTTTATGACCTCTTTGACCCTTGCTAACAAGGAACTCGAGGTGGTTGATCATTTCACTTATCTTGGCAACTGCATCAGCAACGATGGGCGCATAGAAACTGACATCAGCTCACACATTGCAAAGGCCAGAACTGTCTTTTGAATCTGCGACATCTTAGGCAACAGAAGTAAGTTTCCCTCGGTCTGAAGTGCCGTGTATACAAGGCCACAGTGAGGGCCGTTATGCTCTATGGTAGTGCGACTTCGCCCCTTTAGTCTGAATAGCTGAGGCGCCTTCAAGTCTTCGATCATCGTTGTCTGCGAAGCATTGCTGGAGTCGGATGGCACCAGCGTGTCCGCAACGATGATGTGCGTAGGCGAGTATTAGGTTGTGATAATCATGCTAGCTCCCTAGAACAACAGATAGCACTGAATAAGTTGCGTTGGCCCGGACACGTGCTACGTATGCCTGGTGACCGCTTACCTAGGAGGACCTTGTTTAGTCTGCCAGGTGTAGGGTGGCGCAAGACTCGAAGTGGACAGAAGTTGACTTGGCAGCGGGAAATGAAGTCATTGAGGACCAAACTGGGTGCCGTGGGTCCGTCTCGCCTTCCGGGCTGGAGTCCACGTGACTCGCCTTGTGCTTGGCTCGAGACTTTGCAAGACATGGCTTGCAGTAGACACCAGTTGCGCGTCTGCTGCCGTCTCCTAATTGGATTGCCTGTTTAAAGTGTGTTTGGTGCTGAGTTGTCTGCGAGGTAAGGGCTGATTATGACGCGTGGAAGTGAAGGCCTCAAGGACGCTGTCTCGCCGATGCCGCCTTATCTTTACACGATAGCCAGTTGTTTGTGAAGGTATGTTGTCTGCACATGGTGTAGACGCCTTGGCCCTGAATGTTTGCTTAGGGCATTAAGGTTTTCAGGTAGGTCCCTATTCTCTCTCTCTTATTTTTTATTTCATAGGTCCTCATGGTTGTATGGCAACGAAGCATCAGTTCAACTGGCTGATGTATTGCTGTTGATGGTGATGAGAATGTTGTGGTCTACCTTGTCTAAGGCTTTGGCGAAATCCAGGAATATAACATGCGTTTCTAGACCAGAGGCGGCAGTAGTCGTCCAGCTATCCCTGGCGCGTAGCAGGTTACTCAGGCACGACCGTTGCCGCCAGAAACCGTGCTTGCAATCGGACAGCAATTTCTGGACCTCCATGTAATCCATTAAAGCGTCTGCGACGATCGATTCCATCACTCTGGAGATCGTAGAGAGGAGAGTTATTGGTCGGTAATTGGTCGGATCTTTTCGAGTACCGCCTTTGTAGATTGGTGTAATAGTCCAACATTTCCAATCGTTGGGAACTTGGCTTTGCGAAAAGGAATGGGTGAACAGCTCTGCTAGGGATAAAGCTAAAGCTGCAGCGCACGCTCGCAAAAGCCTTAGGTGGAAACCATCAGCGCCAGGAGAAGGCGTTAGCCGCAGAGATTTGAGTTTCTCCAGGATCTTCTCCGGAGTGCAATGGACAGTCGTCATTGAAGTTGAGGATCAGAACGAAGAAGGTACTATCGTGGTATGCATTGATAGAGCGGAGAATGTGGGTGCGTACTGCTGGCACAGGACTTTTGCTGCCGCGTTCGCTGACTTCGTTAGCTCTCTGGGGGTCCTCAGTGCGGTGACGCAGTGCTTGACTTGTCGAAGACTGTTGACTTGGTTATACAAGGCTTTGGGTTTGGATGAAACTTGACGCATAAGCTGGCGCTGATGCTCACTCTTAGCTTCTCGTACAGGATGGACGCATTGGTTAAGGATGGATCGGTAATATTCCCACTGAGTAGCCGTTGGGTTGGAGCGATAGTTTCTCCATGCCGTGTCCCTGGAGGCAATCCACTTCCGTGTACGACTTCGGATGAATGCTGGGCGTCTCTTCCCTATGGCAACGTCTTTGCAAGTCGTCGTAGTGGAGCAGAGTTCACGTAAGGTAAGGCAAAAGCTTGACCACACGCTGTCGGCACTCAATTGGGGCTCGGGTGACCAGGTGTTAGCGAAAATGAGAAGGATCAACTTTCCGTAATCAGTCCAGCGTTTGGTATAAGTTGGCGTACTGACGGGTTTTTTCGGCGAAGCATATGAAATCGAATCGGAGGATGCAGTGGTCGTTAAGCCCCAAAAGGGCATCATACTCAACGTGCTCAGCCACCATTTCTTCATTAGTGAGGACGAGATCTAGCAGGGATGGTTGGTTGTTGGACCGGAATCTGGTTGGCTGATACGTGTGGTTGTGCAACGGGGCTGTGTGAAGAAGCTCAATGAGGCCTGATGCAAAGGAGTCAGTAGATGGGACAGAGTGAAACAGACGAGGCAGGCGTTTAGTACAACATCGCACCACATGGTGTCAGGAGACTGGTGGGCAGTGGTTGTTAACATGCTGCAACTGAGGGTGATGTCATAGTCCAGTGCGACATCGCCATCTGGGGTGGCGCGGTCAGAACGGAGAATTGACGTGAGGAAGTTGGATTTCCCTGTCGATTATATCGTCGGAGAGCCACGTTTCCGTTGTGGCTATTAGGTCCGCTGGCGTTTACAGAAGTCAGGATTGGAGCTCCGGAGGTTTGCACATGAGGATCTGTACGTTCGTGTAGATACAAGGGAGACCCATTTGAGTGATGAGTGCGGGAGTAACTAGGGGGCTGCCGGTCAACGGATGACGGGCAGTGCACCGTTTTTTGGTTTACAGGAATGGGGCCGCTAAGGTTTGTGGTTGGGAAAGCAAGGTGTGGGTCGTCGGAGCACAAAATGGGTGCTGGCGGCTGGTTCGTTGAAAGACAAGGTTGGAATGTGTAGTTGAGTTAGGCGGATGGTTCGGTGAGGTACCGTCTGAGGACGGTTTGGTCAGGGTGTGTCGATACCGAGTTGGCTGCTGCTGCTGCTGCTGCTGCTGCTGCTGCTGCTGCTGCTGCTGCTGCTGCTGCTGCTGCTGCTGCTGCTGCTGCTGCTGCTGCTGCTGCTGCTGCTGCTGCTGCTGCTGCTGCTGCTGCTGCTGCTGCTGCTGCTGCTGCTGCTGCTGCTGCTGCTGCTGCTGCTGCTGCTGCTGCTGCTGCTGCTGCTGCTGCTGCTGCTGCTGCTGCTGCTGCTGCTGCTGCTGCTGCTGCTGCTGCTGCTGCTGCTGCTGCTGCTGCTGCTGCTGCTGCTGCTGCTGCTGCTGCTGGTGCTGCTGCTGCTGCTGGTGCTGCTGCTGCTGCTGGTGCTGCTGGTGCTGCTGCTGCTGCTGGTGCTGCTGGTGCTGCTGGTGCTGCTGCTGCTGCTGCTGCTGGTGCTGCTGGTGCTGCTGGTGCTGCTGGTGCTGCTGGTGCTGCTGGTGCTGCTGGTGCTGCTGCTGCTGCTGGTGCTGCTGGTGCTGCTGGTGCTGCTGGTGCTGCTGGTGCTGCTGGTGCTGCTGGTGCTGCTGGTGCTGCTGGTGCTGCTGGTGCTGCTGGTGCTGCTGGTGCTGCTGCTGCTGCTGCTGCTGCTGCTGCTGCTGCTGCTGCTGCTGCTGCTGCTGCTGCTGCTGCTGCTGCTGCTGCTGCTGCTGCTGCTGCTGCTGCTGCTGCTGCTGCTGCTGCTGCTGCTGCTGCTGCTGCTGCTGCTGCTGCTGGTGCTGCTGCTGCTGCTGCTGCTGCTGCTGCTGCTGCTGCTGCTGCTGCTGCTGCTGCTGCTGCTGCTGCTGCTGCTGCTGCTGCTGCTGCTGCTGCTGCTGCTGCTGCTGCTGCTGCTGCTGCTGCTGCTGCTGCTGCTGCTGCTGCTGCTGCTGCTGCTGCTGCTGCTGCTGCTGCTGCTGCTGCTGCTGCTGCTAGTGCTGCTGCTGCTGCTGCTGCTGCTGCTGCTGCTGCTGCTGCTGCTGCTGCTGCTGCTGCTGCTGCTGCTGCTGCTGCTGCTGCTGCTGCTGCTGCTGCTGCTGCTGCTGCTGCTGCTGCTGCTGCTGCTGCTGCTGCTGCTGCTGCTGCTGCTGCTGCTGCTGCTGCTGCTGCTGCTGCTGCTGCTGCTGCTGCTGCTGCTGCTGCTGCTGCTGGTGCTGCTGCTGCTGCTGCTGCTGCTGCTGCTGCTGCTGCTGCTGCTGCTGCTGCTGCTGCTGCTGCTGCTGCTGCTGCTGCTGCTGCTGCTGCTGCTGCTGCTGCTGCTGCTGCTGCTGCTGCTGCTGCTGCTGCATCAGCAACGATGGGCGCATAGAATCTGACGTCAGCTCACACATTGCAAAGGCCAGAACTGTCTTTTTGAATCTGCGACATCTTTGGCGACAGAGGTGAGTTTCCTTCCGTCTGAAATGCCGTGTATTCAAGGCCACAGTGAGAGCCGTTCTGCTCTATGGTAGTGAGACTTTGCCCCTTCTTTCTGAAGATCTGAGGTGCCTTCAAGTCTTCGATCATCGTTGTCTGCGAAGCATTGCTGGAGTCGGATGGCACCAGCGTGTCCGCAACGGTGATGTGCGTAGGCGAGTACTAGGTTGTGATGATCATGCTAGCTCCCTAGAACAACAGATAGCACTGAATAAGTTGCGTTGGCCCGGGCACGTGCTACGTATGCCTGGTCACCGCTTACCTAGGAGGGCCTTGTTTAGTCTACCAGGTGTAGGGTGTCGCAAGACTCGAAGTGGACAGAAGTTGACTTGGCAGCGGGAAATGAAGTAAATGAGGACCAAACTGGGTGCCGTTGCTCCGTCTCGCCTTCCGGGCTGGAGTCCACGTGACTCGCCTTGTGCTTGGCTCGAGACTTTGCAAGACATGGCTTGCAGTAGACACCAGTGGCGCGTCTGCTGCCGTCTCCTAATTGGATTGCCTGTTTAAAGTGTATTTGGTGCTGAGTTGTCTGCGAGGTAAGGGCTGATTATGACGCGTGGAAGTGAAGGCCTCAAGGACGCTGTATCGCCGATACCGCCTTATCTTTACGCGATAGCCAGTTGTTTGTGAAGGTATGTTATCTGCACATGGTGTAGCCGCCTTGGCCCTGAATGTTTGCTTATGGCATTAAGGTTTTCAGGTTGGTCCCTATTCTCTCCCTCTTATTCTTAATTTCATAGGTCCTCTTGGTTGTATGGCAACGAAGCATCAGTTCAAGTTGCTGAAGTACTGCTGTTGATGCTGATGATTATGGCACTTTCAGAGCGACTGTGGACAAGGAATCGGAGCCATTAGCGTTGTTTAGCTTCAGTCTTGTGTTCCTTGTAAACACTGATATGGCCAAATAATATGGAAAATGTGGGGA
This sequence comes from Dicrocoelium dendriticum, assembly GCA_944474145.2. Lineage (NCBI taxonomy): Eukaryota > Metazoa > Platyhelminthes > Trematoda > Plagiorchiida > Dicrocoeliidae > Dicrocoelium > Dicrocoelium dendriticum. The sequence continues at coordinate 20,411 of CALYDF020003968.1, forward strand.
TGGAATGTAGCGAGAAAGTGTTTGCTGATGATGAGCTAAAATCTGCGTTGAGTTTGCCCACATCCACAGTACCTAGTGAGTAACTAGCATATTTTCCGGCTACTGCGGTTTCCTCCAACGGCTTCAGTGTACAGACTAACCTTTTTATCTTGGCTGATTACATATATATGTATGATGAACTATGATCCGAGCACCGAAATACGCTGAATCGAATTACCATGGTTCACATCGCACGAATAGTAATAAACAACAACAGCAAGTTAGTGGGGTTAAAAGCAAATAGAATGTAAAGCAAATGGTAGCAAGCAGAAAGTGTGTTAAACTAATCAGAATGGAATGGTAACCAGCAGTAAGAAACCGAATGCACGTACGCTACTGACTGCGCCATGTCTGATACGATCTCCAACTATTGGTTTAGATCATCCCGAGTCCCCCATCCACGAAGACGGCACGAACCAGCCTGACCAAGTCACTTCATCGTAGACTGGCCGCCTCGCGGTTTCACCTAACTTGGTGCAGCCATGGTGTATAATGCACGCTAAGAAACCTGGTCAACTAGCATACGGAGGACATGGCCTAGCCAACGTAGGCGATTAAGCTACAGTAAACACTAGTGTGAGGAACCAAAAACCAATTGGCGGACCTCAGCACTGCTCACCCGGTGTTCCCACTAGGCGCAGGCAATACTTCGCAAGCACCGGTAGTCAAACACGGCCGAGCGTTTAATGTCCTCGCTGCGAACTGGCCAGATCCCTGATTAGTACAGTAAGCCCCGGTCTTACCGCAGCGTTATACACCATACTTTTCACTGACAGGCTGATATCCCGCCGTCCCCATATATTGTTGCGTCTCTGGAAATCCACACGGGCCTTGCTGATGCGCGAAGTAACTTCCTCAGTGATGTGATCAGCAGCAGTGATAGAGCTACCAAAGTAAGTGAACCGATCCGACACTTCCAGTGGCTGTTCGATGGTAGCTAGAACCGGAGATGTGCTCGTCCATTCCTGCAGCAGTACTTCGCACTTTGTAGATGCAAAGCACATGCCGAAGCGTGCGACGCTACGCATATCCACTGCGTCGGACCCAAGAGGAGTTGTCATCCGTATACTCCAGCTTTTTCAGTCGGTCACCTGTCATAACTTCCACACTGGTAGAGTGTGAAAGAACTCATTCATTTGTGATCATTTCGATCACAAAGTTAAAGTGGAAAGGAGGTATACGACAACCCTGGCGAACCGCACTTGTCGTGAAGAACACAGGAGTCGGTTTCCCGTAGACCCTTACATGGCTTTGGTAATCACGGTAGAGAGACTACATAATGGAATGGAATCTGACCGGCACGCCCTTCATGGATTGACAGTGCCACAAGCTGGCGCGGTCAACAGAGTCGAAGACGGCTTTCAAGTCAAGGAAACTCACTTTAGACGGTCGTCTCTATGTGCGTCTCAAGGTCAGTATCGTTGCCCCTGAGTCGGCAGGTTTAAAGAGACTAGTTATGTTCTACCATGGCTGTCTCCGCAGCTTGGCTCATGTCTGGTAGAAACACCACCTGAGCAATGAGCTTGTTTGTTGTCGGCCGGTGGCCGAATGGTTGGCACGTTTGCTTTCCAACCATAAGGTCACCGGTTCGACTCCGCGTAGGGGTGGGCGTCCTCGCGGTATACTCAGCCCGCGCGCGACTGGTGGTGGTCGCGCGGCAGCGAAGCGCCGTTACGGCGTATAAGCTGACGCATTTCATTTTTTCATTTCAATGAGCTTGTTCATTGTTGCGTATTTGGTGCTGGGACAGCGAGTGAGTGGCTCAGCACATTTATGTCACGCACCAATCTCCGATGACTGGACCACGTGTAGCGCGTGCGAGCACACCGACTTCCGCATCGTGCGTTATTTGCGCGACTGAAGTGCGGATGGAAGAAGAGGAGGGAAGACCAAGCGATGACTTTCAAACTACCAAGAAGAAAAAAACATTTTAACAGGATACGCTGAATTCAGGTATTTCGACTGTTCTCGTCAGCTATTTACACACATTGGTGAACTTATCACGTTGCGTACAAAAGAGGAAGCAATATACATGATCATTTAGTTCAAAGAAAGATGACAAATAACCTCACCAAGATGGGGTGAGGCTGGTAGCAAATTCATTCTGCTTGCACGAATTGGGCTTAAGCCGCCGAATAGCTGAGGCTTCGACAAATTGAAGCAATTGGGCATTGCTATGTTGGTTAATTACTTTACACAAATCACGATGACGTTGGTATATTCTACAATCCACGACGTGTTTAGCAATAGAGCTAGCCGGCAGTTTGGCACCGTTAGCGATGATTTTCTCAAAGGGAATGAAGACCCTCATCTTAATGTTGGCCTCGGTTGGTTTCTGCTGACTGCCGGGCTGGGGATTGAAGACCAATGAACACGTTTGGTTGGATACACTAATGGACATGGCGATGAGCCGACCTCAATGGCATTTGGTTGTGAATTTCTTTGTCCTGTCTCCCCTCGCTTTACATGTCACTCCACCCACATTCTCACCCATGATACGTTATAGGACACTAAGCATGAAATTACTTTTCGGTTTTGTATTGTGTCGTATTTTGTATCACCTTTCTTCTTGGCATCATTTTTATCGCGGCACGTTAGGTGAAATGTGCTTCTTCAGCTAAAGTGTATTAATGATGATGGGAGCTAAGCTCTTGCTATGTATCTGATCCCACCCTTAACTAATATTTTGCTGCAAGAGAGCAATGTTACACGGAGAACGCATTGTACCGCAGGTTTCTGTCCTTGGACCGCGGCTGTTCGCAATTGATGTGAACGATCTTCTTTTGCGGATTATCTGACTTTCTGCAGTATTGTGCATGTTCCTGTGGGTGCTGGAGCGATGCAACTTGTCTAAGATAAGCTCTGAGATTTGTCTACTTTATGGTCACTCCATCAATCGAGCGGTGTTACTTTTACATATTTGTTCAGGTTGTCCCCTTTCGAGCTAACTTTTCGACGGGATCGAACTCCATCTGTTTTCGAGGAAATTGATGTAGGCGTTGTCCAATCATCCGCTCTACACTTACATGATAATTGAAAGAACACCACAGACGCATATTTCGGTATGTCGTGGTTAACGCACCGTTCCTTCGGAATCTTGACAATCAGCATTTTTGTGTGGTTACTCTCAGCTTTCGTTCGGCTCCAGCTGGGATATCGGATCCATATTTACGCGCTCTCTCTCCTCCGGGTGGAATTTGATCTAGCGAGTTTTGAGAATTTGTACCAGGTCGTTCGATGGGGTACAGGGATAGTCGTACTACGAAACCTGCATTGTCGGAGAATGCATTCAATGTGCTAAGGAAGAGTTCGATAAAACCCCATTATCACTTATTTTTAATAGATTGCCCCTGGTACGGCCAGGTTATCTGGTCTCCGCGGTCTTTTCATGAGGCTTCGCAAACCGCACTCCGACGAGATTCTGCTATATTCATACCTCTATACCACTTCATCACAAGACTGTCTCGCGGATTCGCCCGACTCGATATAGCGACAGCATACAATGCACATCGTGGGAGTCGAGTTACGGGCATTCCCAGAATATGACCTAGCCAACGCATACAATCCA
>CALYDF020003969.1:0-23779 GCA_944474145.2 Dicrocoelium dendriticum
GTTATTCGCCCATCGACATCGCCTTGGTCTTCTCCTATCGTACTCGTGAAGAAGAAGGATGGTTCTCTACGACTTTGTGTAGATTACCGAAGCTAAACGAAGTCACCCGTAAAGACCCCTTCCCTCTCCCTCGCATTGACGCCACATTTGATGCTCTTCATGGTGCGCGATGGTTTACTACTCTCGATTTGGCCGCCGGGTATTGGCAAGTGGAGGTCCGTCCGTCCGATAGGGAGAAAACCGCGTTCATTGTACCATCCGGGCTGTATGAATTCGAGACCATGCCCTTCGGGTTGGCTAATGCCCCAGCCACCTTCCAGCGCATGATGCAGAAAGTATTGGAGAGCCTCATACCCAAGGAATGTTTGATATATTTGGATGATGTGATAGTGCATGGTAGGTCGGTCGAAGAGCACAACACCCGTCTACGTACAGTATTGGAGCGGTTACGGCAGGCTGGATTAAAGCTAAAGGGACGGAAGTGCCGTTTTCTCCGCGAGCAGGTTAACTTTTTGGGGCGCGTAATAACGCCAGACGGCATTCGAACCGACCCTGACAAGTGCGAACGGATAAGGTCGTGGCCACAACCCAGATCAGTTGATGAATTGCGTAGATTTTTGAGACTGGCATTTTACTACCGGAGGTTTGTGCGCAATTTTGCATTCATCTCGGCGCCGTTTACATCGCCTGACGGAAAAGGGACGGAAGTTTGTTTGGACGGACGAGTGTGCCAGCGCTTTCGGACGACTGAAAGAATGCCTCACGTCGCCACCGCTGTTAGGTCTCCGGATACTTCCGAACGAGCTGGGCCTTTTGTCCTAGACACCGACGCCAGTAACGAGGCGATTGGCGCTGTTTTGTCGCAGAAAACTTCTATTGGGGAAACCGTGATCTTTTATGCTAGCCGCCGAGTGGACAAGCGAGAGCGAAAGTATAGTACAACGAGACGTGTGATGTTGCTTTGTGTATTTCTTGAAGTATTTTCGACCATATTTTCTCGGGAAACCTTTCCTTGTGCGGACTGACCATCAATCTCTGCGAATGGTTACGAAACTTCCGTGACCCGGAGGGACAAGTCGCGCGGTGGCAAGGACGCCTACAGGAGTACGATTTTACCTGTGAGTACCGGCGGGGAGCACGGCACTGCCAACGCAGATGCCCTTTTCTAGAATTACCGCTCTGGACTGAAATAAATGCTGTCTTACACCACTCGGAATCTGATAACACGTGGTCAGAGGATCAAGCCCAGGACCCATATATATCTAGCGTTTATATGCGGCAAGTGGAAGGATTGTCTAAACCATCGGGTACGGAAATGCGATCCCGTTCGAAAGAAGAACGCTCACTATGGGACCGCTGGAGCCGATTAATAACAACTGTTGGGACGCTGTTCCTCATGGATGACCTGGGCCCGAAAGTGATTACTCCTATTTCGAGAGTGCCGGGCAATTAGGTCACGCTAGCCAACTAAAGACGGAGACAGCAATACGTCAACGGTCCTGGTGACCAGGAATACACGCCGACGTCGTGAATCTATGTAACGCCTGCGAGATTTGCGCCGCCATCAAATGAAAGACACCCCTATCCCGGGCCCCGTTGGAAACTGATAGTGGCCACGTCCCCAGGTCAGCGAGTCGGAGTCGATCTAATGGGACCTTTGCCAGTCACAAGGAACGGGAACCGCCACCTCCTTGTTCTTATAGATTATTTTACGAAATGGTGCGAGGCCATACCTATCAAAAAATCCGGATGCGGCAACGGTTGCGTCAGCCATCGTAAATGAGTGGATTGCCCGCTATGGAGCACCGCTGTCACTGCATTCAGATCAAGGCGCCGTCTTCGAGAGTCACCTGCTTCAGGAGGTGTGTCGGCTGCTGTCGGTGAAGGAAGACACGTACCACATCTTATCATCCACAAGGGAATGGATTAGTAGAGCGCACCAACGAACCTATAAAAGGGATTTTGCAGAGTTTCCTGGAGCGGCACCAGTCAGATCGATGGGACGAAGCTATTCCACAATGCATGATGGCGTATCAAGCGTCTGTGCATGCAACCACGGGGTATTCTCCAGCTTTCCTGACATTTGGTCACGAGCTTCGTTTGCCTCTGGAGTTGATATCCCCTATTCCCCCAATCGAGGCTTGTTCTCTGTTAGACAACGTACGACAGCTTGGCGAACGTCTTCGATCAGCCTTTCTGTGTGAGGGAGAACACGCAAGGATAGCACAGCATTGTCAGAAAGTATATTATGATCGGCACAGTAGAAGCCCTGAAAATCAAATTGGAGATCGCGTATGGTTGCACCGCCCAAGACTTCCGCCTGGCGCAGCAGCGAAGTTTCACCGACAGTGGCAAGGGCCGTATGAGATTGTGTTCGTCCGTTCACCCACGGTGTATGTCGTACGAGATGTCGCTCAACCAAATTCCGACGCTCTGACCGTGCATTACAATCAGCTGAAACCAGCGGGATCTTCAGCCTCTACTCCGAAGGAGGAAGTCGTCCCACCCGGATGCATCCCGATCGTGGAACACACTGTGGAGATACCCCGAAGGCGGCTCGGCGAGTATTCAGGGCACTGAGACACTGAGGACAGTGTCTTCGCCGGAAGGGGGAGTGGTGTAACGAAATAGAAACCGCCATGGGTCGTTTTAAAGACTACTTAAATGATCTCTTTCTTTTCTCTTTCATTTGCAGATTCTCGAGAAATCGCAGATATATGAAAACGTGCGAAGGCAATTTACCGACCCAAAAACTCTGACATTCCCTTTTTGTTTCGATTGTCTTATCAAGGTCCTGTACACTCCTCTGTTTTTCCTGTTGTGGATAAACGTGCTTCCTCCGTGTCTGCTCGTTTTGCCCGTGTCACGCTTGCGTATTACGATTCTGTGAGTGCCCGGTTGCTGTGTGTGCTTCTCGCGTCGTGTGTCCGCTGTGATTGACCGTGCTGCTTTCTATCGCCGTTGATTCGTTCCGTGCGCGTTTTCCAGCTTCCGCCGGTACCCCATTCCAGGAAATCCGTTACAAATTACAGCGAAATACTGGTGTTCAATTATTTCTTGAACGTTGAAATATCGTATTCGTCTAATAAACGTAAACGTATGTCAAGTATCCAAGGAATTAAAATCTGCTGAAATAAAGTGTAGAATGTCTTAGTAAGGCTTACCTCGCATGATGTGTTGTCATTGTTCGTTGGTGATGAATTCTAATGAACTCGCATTATCTGCAATGGGGAAATCGGGGAATCAGCAACGTGCGATAACTGAAAGCAGGCAGATATACTAAAAGTTAATGGTAGGGTTGTTGAATGTAAACCTTGTAGCAGTCTGGAGATTCCCCGGTTTGCTTGTGTAAAATTCTAACCAAAATTCTATAATTGTACACTTAGGCAACCGGTGTGGTTTGTTGAACTGATTGCTGAGTTCGAATGCTTTACTTGCTCATCGCCATTTTTGCTTGGCGCTCGCTTCGGTTGCAACGCGCGACTGCTCTGTGTGCTGTGCTTGATCCGTTCCCCTAGCTAGAGCGTCCACGGTGTCGTTCATTTATAGCTAGCTAACAGGGAATCTTTTGCTGAACCAATAAAAGTTTCCCTGCAACTCGATCCGTCTTCTCGAATCGCTCTCTGGGCTCCCGGAATAGGCAACCCTCTAAATTGGTGACCCCGAATCCGGATCAACCTCAGCGCCGGATATTTGGAACTTTTCTCTGGTGAGCTCGTTCCATTTATTTTTCATATTTTCCGGTTTTATTTTTGCATACGGTAGCCTATTTTTCGCGTCATTTTTTCAAATCATGGAATCTGTAGACCATAAGGTAGAGTCTATGCTTAGTGTTGTATCTCTCTCAGTTCCACCTTTTTGGGACATGGATCCTGTTTTGTGGTTCGCTCATCTGGAGGCTGAGTTTTATAACCACAGAATCACTTCCGACTACGCGAAGTATTGCAAGCTCCTGTCCTATCTCCCCAAGGAGATATCAACGCAGGTTCGTGACGTCATCATTTCTCAGACCGAAAACCGCTATGAGGCTCTCAAGGAGGCCACGATTAAGCGTGTTATGCCCTCTGAGAAAGTTCGCCTGCAGCAGCTTTTCAGGGATCTGCAGCTGGGCGACAAACTGCCCTCAACCCTGCTACGGGAGATGCAGCAACTCCTTGGTTCATCAACCATGGACGAGACTTTACTTCGCGAACTATGGCTACAGCGGCTACCGGAAAACACACAAGCGATTCTCGCTACAGTGAGCTCCGTTCCGCTCACTCAACTAGCAGACTTAGCGGATCGAGTTATTGAACGATCACAGCCACAGGCCAACGCCAGCAAGGTCCATGCCGTCGCGTCCCAGGGCACTTCTATCACTGGCTTACAGTCAACCATAGAAGCCCTGCAAGCACAAGTTGCGACACTTAGTCGCCAGGTGCAACAGCTTACTATGACCCGTCGTCGTCCTAGCCGCTCAAAATCGCCCTCCAAACGTTCTCGGTCTAGCAACAGGCAAGTTAGCTGTTGGTATCATCAGCGCTTTGGTACCGCAGCTCATAAATGTGTAAAGCCTTGCAACTTCGCCGAGAAGCAGGGAAAACTTCGCGGCCGGTCGGTAACGGCGACGGACGCGACCGGCCAACACCAAAGTCGCCTCATCCGTGTTAGGGATTTAACTTCCGGCATCGAGTTTCTAGTCGACACTGGTGCCGAAGTTAGCGTCATACCCCGTAGCTCAGATGAGGTCGTCTCGCCATCGCCGACCAAGCTGCGTGCCGCCAATGGCACACCAATCGCAACTTTCGGCGAAAAGCTGCTAACGCTCAACTTAGGCCTCCGGCGAACCTTTCGCTGGCCTTTCATAATCGCTGCTGTGCCTTTCGCCATCATAGGCATAGACTTTCTTCAACGCTTCGACCTCATCGTCGACGCTAAACGGAAGAAGCTTATCGATTCTAGGACACAGCTCAGTGTTATCGGGACTAGCGCCAACGTGGCTGCTATCACTCCCATTCGTGTCCTACCTCAAGCTTCACAGCCTTTTCTAGAACTTTTCAGCAAGCACCCTAAACTCGTTCGCGTCCTGAACGACTTGCCTCCTGTGACGTCGAACGTCATGCATTACATTTGCACTAAGGGCCCACCTGTTTCGGCCCGCCCTCGCCGACTAGCCCCGGACAAGCTCAAAGCTGCGAAGGCGGAATTCGAGCAAATGCTCGAACTGGGAATCATCCGCCCGTCTAAAAGTCCATGGGCATCACCATTACACATGGTGCCGAAGAAGTCCGGTGACTGGCGCCCCTGTGGTGACTACAGGGCACTTAACAAAGTTACCGTCCCGGATAAATACCCTATTCCGCACATGCACGACTTGACCTCAGCTCTAGCTGGCAAGTCTATCTTCAGCAAAGTCGACTTAGTTCGCGCCTACCATCAGATACCTGTCGCGCCAGATGACATTGCTAAAACAGCAGTCATCACGCCATTCGGCCTATTCGAGTACCTCAGAATGCCTTTCGGCCTCAGCAACGCTGCCCAAACTTTTCAGCGTTTCATTCATGAGGTAACGCGAGGACTCGAAGGCGTTTATCCTTATCTAGATGACATTCTCATCGCCAGCTCTTCTGACGAGGAGCATCTTCGTCACCTCGACGCACTCTTCCAACGCTTAACCCAGCATGGGGTTACCGTCAACCCCGATAAATGCGAGCTTGGCCAAAGTTCCATCGACTTTCTTGGCCACCGCATATCTGCCTCTGGTATCGAAGCCCTGCCAGACAAAATCCAGGCACTGAAGGACTATCCTGCTCCCAGTTCCTTCAAGCAGTTACGCCGATTCCTTGGCCTGGTCAACTATTACAGACGCTTTATACCTAACTGCGCGAGCATTGTTCAACCAATGACTGACTTGCTCCGCGGTAAACAACGGTCTTTTCACTTTCCAGACGACGCTAAATTGTCTTTCGAGAAGCTCAAAGACGCTATCTCCAACATAGCGCTTCTCGCCCATCCAGACACGTCTGCACCACTCTCCCTGACGACTGACGCATCTGACACTGCCGTCGGTGCAGTTCTTCAGCAACTCATCGACCATCGATGGATACCTCTAGGTTTCTTCTCAAAGCGCTTACAACCTGCCGAATCGCGATACAGCACCTTCGGTAGGGAACTGTTAGCTATCTACCTAGGTATCCGACATTTCCGTCACTACCTCGAAGGTCGACATTTCACCGTCTTCACCGACCACAAGCCATTGATCTACGCAATCAATGGCGCAACGGACAAGTACTCGCCGCGGGAAACTAGACACCTAGACTACGTTTCTCAGTTTACGACAGACGTACGTCATGTCTCAGGTGCTCTCAATCCCGTCGCGGATGCGCTTTCACGCATTCAGCAGATCAGCTTATCGCCTGGCACCAACATTGATCTAGCCGCTATGGCTGCTGCCCAACAAGCTGATCCCGACATCGACAAGCTACGACGCAATACCTCGTTAAAACTACGTGAAGTCCCACTAGCTTCATCTGAGGGGACCATACTTTGTGACGTGTCACAAACTTCTCCCCGACCCGTAGTTCCTACCTCAATGCGTCGACTAGTTTTCAATGCTTTACACAACCTGTCTCATCCCGGCATACGTGCTTCGCAGAAGCTCGTAACGGAACGCTTCATATGGCCCAACGTCAATCGCGATGTCCGCCTTTGGGCACGCGCATGCTTAGAGTGTCAGCGCGCCAAGGTCTACAGACACACCAAAAGCCCACTTGGCGTCTTTCCCGCTCCTGACGCTCGTTTTGCACACGTCCATGTCGATCTGGTCGGACCTTTGCCTCCATGCAAAGGCTACGTGTACCTACTCACCTGTGTCGACCGATTCACTCGTTGGCCAGAGGCGATTCCGTTAGTCAACTGCTCATCTGAGACAGTTGCGCAAGCTTTCTTAGAACGCTGGGTAGCTCAATTCGGTTGCCCAAGCGTAGTCATCACTGACAGAGGATCACACTTTGACGGATCCTTCAGCAAATTGCTCAACGTTCTTGGTTGCCAACATAACCGAACCACCGCATACCATCCCGCAGCTAATGGGATGGTAGAAAGGTTCCACCGGCAACTCAAAGCCTCACTCTGTGCCCAATCTAGCACATCCTGGCACGAAGCACTTCCGCTCGTTCTCTTAGGCATAAGAAACACGATTAAAGCGGACTTGCACGCCACTCCATCGTCGCTAGTCTTTGGATGCGCACAACGCTTACCTGGTGAACTCGTCTCACCAAAAGCGCCAACAACTTTCGACTATGGCGACTACGCAGCTCGCCTATCTCATCACATGCGACAGCTTCAGCCTGTGCAACCCAGAGCACAGAGCTTGCGTACAAACGTGGACGAACGGTTAACTACTTGCACGCACGTGTTCGTTCGCACTGACAGCGTACGCCGACCACTTCAGCCTCCTTACTCTGGTCCGTACCGTGTCGTACGTAGAAGCGACAAAACGTTTACCATTGACTACAATGGTAAGACTGAGACGGTCAACGTCGATCGACTCAAGCCAGCATACCTTGACAAGTCTGACTCGCCGGTGCAACAAGCACCTTCACAGCCCGTGCCATCACAGCCGGCACCGCAAACGCAGACGAGTCAGCCCGCTCCAGCAGAACCGACGAACACAACCGACAGCACTCCTACCCGCCCTACTCTCAATCGACGCGGTAGGAAACTCAAGCCTCCAGTTCGTTTTTCAGACTTTGTCAGTACTTACTATTTTACGTAGAACGTGCCTTAGAAATTTTCTGCTCTTACTAAACGTTTTTGAAAATCCACAAAAAAAGACCAAAACGTTTTGAAACTACCAAAAAAGAGCAAAACTTTTTGAAAACCCAAAAACAGCTTTGCACGTTTTTCGCTTAACACTCTTTTGTGTATTGCTATGCATTTATGCTGCTTTTTCATTTGCTTTTCATATACACCCCGTCGGTTGGTTGCCCCTCGGTTTCACTTTCCGCTGGATCTCCGCACGTCAACTGGAAGTTCAACAATCTTCCTGCTCAACTGCCTACGTGAACTTTATTAACTGTCCCCCCCACAAACAGTTTTTTTACCGTTTCGACACCGTAGGGAGGACACGGGTGGGAGCCCGCTAGGGTCCGATTGCATGGTTCTCCCCCAGCAGCTGCATCGGGTTTCACAACCTGGTCTCGCAGAAGGCTGGCCCGCGACGGACAGTCCTCACGTAGATCGAAGGACTGCTTACACAGTCCCTTCTGGGAGAGGGCTATGTAGCAGTCTGGAGATTCCCCGGTTTGCTTGTGTAAAATTCTAACCAAAATTCTTTAATTGTACACTTAGGCAACCGGTGTGGTTTGTTGAACTGCTTGCTGAGTTCGAATGCTTTACTTGCTCATCGCCATTTTTGCTTGGCGCTCGCTTCGGTTGCAACGCGCGACTGCTCTGTGTGCTGTGCTTGATCCGTTCCCCTAGCTAGAGCGTCCACGGTGTCGTTCATTTATAGCTAGCTAACAGGGAATCTTTTGCTGAACCAATAAAAGTTTCCCTGCAACTCGATCCGTCTTCTCGAATCGCTCTCTGGGCTCCCGGAATAGGCAACCCTCTAAAACCTGGACGGAGATGGTGAAGGCGTGATATTGTAAAGTATGCAATGAAATGGGTGAAGTGGTAAATTCTGTATGAGAACTAAAGATGAAGAAATAATTATCTGCATAAAGTGCTTGCTAAGACAGCGAAGAGGGTTATGTTAACAGAATAAGAAGTGTACAGTTTTGCATGGTGTATAAGTATGAGGAAATTATTGACATCGAATGAACTTGGAGGTAATAATGTGCGGATCATTCATCTTGGAGATGGAGGAAAAGTGGTGCGAGTGGATTAATATATAAAGATGGCATGATATATAATGTATAAGCGGTAGCATTTTGGAGTGATGTTACGTAGCAGTGGGAAAATGAAATCCATATACCCCAGGTAGTATGGATATGTGTATGTGCTCCGAATGGTATGGACAATTTTTCAATTATTTATATGGTACGTATTATGATAATGGAAATGCGGACAATGGTGCAATATACTATGACGATGACTGCATTTCCCCAGAGAAATGTTGAAAAATGTGTAGCGCCCGAAAAGATAACTCTTATCTTTCGTGTACAATTTACTTGTTGACCGATTGTACATTACTCCTTCTTGTTTTAATCTTACAACCGGCTCGACACACAACTGCCTTGTAAGTTCCCGCTCTCACGTGTACGCTTTTGCCTCGCTTCATCCGTTCGCTTCTTGTTGTAGTCCCATCGAATACAGTCCGCTGTGTCCGACTCCAATTGCCTTCTGATATCCGCGCTTAATTCCGCGCACCGTCTCGGACTAGTATTAACTAGTCCTACAAATGATATCTATATACATGTATATTTATTTATAAATATAAGTATTTATATATGGATATGTGAATGTATGATAACACATGTATATCTATTTAAACCTGTTTTATTAATAGAGTGCATAGGGAGGTTTTCAATTATGACTTACTTGGGGAAATGTGGTAACGCGTTCGTCGATCGGTAACCGGGTGTGTTTCGTATGTGTGGAGGGCAGATTCTTCCGTGGAATTTCAGCACTGGGAGTCATCATGCAGCACAATAACGGGCTATGACCATGAATGAAGCTACCTGTGCCTGCATACTGGGTTCCTTTAAGCGGGAAGCACTGAACTTTTCTTAAAGTTAATGAGCATGTAAGCACGCATGCATGTTATGTGAAAGTAAATGTGCTCACATTGACACACTTGAGAAATACGGAATAATGAAATTGCTTGCTAAATTCACTGGTATAGGAAGTGTTGCGCATGAGGAAGAAGGTGTACAGGAAATGGAGACGTATGCGTCCTTGGGACGATATTTTAGTCGTGGGAACAGGCAATACAGGGAAATGGCGCTGCTGTAGTCAGAGTTGGGTGTGTTCTAAATTTCATAGCTATCAAAGGGACAACTCTTAGAAATGAATTTCTATTTTCGTTCACGTCATAGAATGGATATGCTTCTGAACTGGTGGTGTAATAGAGGCGTAGGGAAAATGGTGTCGGATTACGGACCCATCCACGGAATGGTGTGCGAAGGAATGCAGGCCATTCGTAGTAAGCGTCAGTAAGTTTCACGGATGTGGCATGGTTGTGCGCACTGAAGAGTGCTCTCTTTGTTACCTGGCTCGCATGACTATTGCACGTGGAAGTATTATAGATGGCTTAAAAGGGGACGCATGCTCGCAAAATAAGTGGTAGGCACTTAGGCGTCAGTAGCTGAAGCGTGAGTATGTACAATGCGGAAAAAAGTATAACGCCGGTAACTGTACCTGCCTCCATCAACGTTGGTTATCTAGACCATGTATTTTCTAAGCCCCTGGCATCAGGATTACCTCAAGGTAAGGTTCAAATATTTGGTGAACATGCCTTAAGTCCAAATTTGTGATTATCCTCTGTTGTTCCCATATTGTGTGTTTCATCATAGGTACAAGGTTAGGGTATTTGGTTGGCTGCACAGACGTTGTGGACCGGCGGTTATGGAGCCTCACCTGAGGGCACACGTGTGTCATCATTACGGGGGGTAATGAGGGGTAAGTGTAATGTCAAACGGATCCATGAACGTTGGTTGCTGTTTCCATGTGAGTGTTTAGGCAGGTGCACAAACACCGGTACCAATTAAACAGCCGTACATGTTTACAAAAGCGTTGCTGATGGGCGTAGGTAGGTGGTACACCGGTGTTATAAGAATGGCAAGTGTCAAATCTGCTCCATAGATGTTGCGTGCCACCGCCATGAATATGGACGAAGGAAATCTACGTGCGATATGGGAGGTTCATCCCGGATCCGTAAGCCACTGAGTTTGGCTACAACGGTGGTTCAAGAAACATGGTCGGAATTTCGTTTGTAAATGAAATGGAGGCAACAAATACGCGTGTGTCACGCAGATTGATGGTGTGAATCATGGAATGCGAACTGTTCACATCCATTCGGCTGCATAATCTCTGAAATGTGGAATGAAATGCAACGCGGACGTCTGTACCGATTCCAAATATTCGAGACATTATGGGGAGCGGTTTCCACGCGCTTGACCCACAACGCGCAAGCACTGAGGAACGGTGAATGGTAAATGGTGATTCGAACGAACATGTGGAAGAACTACTGCGCGCCTCACAGCAAATGAACTTACGTCAGCAAGTTACACTCATGTTTCCCCAAAGTGGGTTGCGTATGCGGCAACATAAATGACCATTGGATGATTAACTAAAAGGGGAGCAGTGAATGGGAATGGTCATAAGCACGTGATGAGGTACCAACAGCACTGAAAGCACCTAGTACATCGCGGCCGGGACAACGAGGTGATATGGTAAGGAAGGTGCAATGTAATACGATGGTAGAGAATGTTGTTGACGATTACGAGCCCACCCACTGAACCAACCGCCAAGTGGTGCATTGCATGCAAGCGGATGAGTAAATACTCGAGGCTTGGAATGAGGCACCAGAAGGGGATTGGACAGAGGGTGGCCCTAAAAAGGACCGTGGGGTCGTTCACAAAGGTATAGGAAAGCGGACGTATTTATCATTGCGGACTCACCAAGAGCAGGACGTGCCAGGGGTTAGTTGTGCGAATTCAATACCAGTGGTGTTGCAAACGGATTCTGATACGAAGCACAGAAGCAAGGGCAAGTGTAATTGGGCCTGAGAAGGAAATCATTGCAGTAGGATACCTTACGTGATATCTGAAAGGCGCAGCGGTTGAGCAGACGGGGTACGCTGATTGACTTGCGGGCGACATGCTGGGCGAGGTACTCATTTGGGAGATCTTGAACGCAGGGCACTAAAGCTAGGGTGCGGAGAAGACGCATGTTACTGATTGCTATATGGTTATAACGTAATGACGTACTGACGCGGCGTTCAGACTGCAGTCATGTGGACATTCACATAGGCGGCTCAGTGGCGGCTAGTAGGCGGTTCGGAGGCACAGTGTTAAAAGCGGTGTGTTCATCAAATTGCCACATACCGACTCAGTTTCCAAAGTGGACGCATACCCGGCAAATGACAACGGGACAAACACGTAACCCTAAGATACGCCACTGAGGACTGACTATCTGGAAGACAGACTGCAGCACACGCGGACACGCATCTCCCTTCTGTCCAGGAACTCCGGTATATTCTATGGGAGTGAAGTTTCATGGGAAGGGGAGAATGTGATACAGTGTCGAATGCCCTGGAGAAGTCAATGAACCCTACATGTACCGCATGACCCAGGTCCAAATCATCCGCCCCACTTAGGCGTGTGAATAACAACTTATTCAAACAGGAATGAAGATGGGGACTTCATTCCTCCGAACTTGTGACGTGTGTTAAACGGCAGTCCTGGCGGACTCACATTGCTAGCTTAATATGCGGCATCTCGGTGAGGTATGCCTTAAACTTCTCCAAGACTGTCTGAACGATGGCAGTCACCATGATCGCACAACGCAAAACAGAAGCTTTTTCTCGCATTGCGTGAAACTCCGCCCGCAAAATATTTGGACATGCCTCAGCGGTAGCTAGATGACACTTAGTTACAGCCCTTAGTTACAACACATCGTAGGTAATATCACTTACGAAATCCTGTGACTTCGCGGAAATGAGATCTAAGGTACACGGAATTTGGTTTCGCATATATCTAGTCGGTAGGTCCACGAACTGATGCAAAGGCAGTTGCAATGTTAGCTCAAGGAGATCCGAACCGAAAGTGCCCACCGCCGAACTGCAAGATAGATCAGCCCAGTAGACTTCAGGGTGGTTGAAGTCACGCAGTCTTACACACCTATTGGCAACCTGAGTACCAATAAATTCCATGACGTACTTGGTGATACTTCCAGTACTTCGAAATACCACTACCACTGTAAACTGAGCAGAGAAAGTGCACACAATAGTCCAGAGGGTTTCAAAAGTTTGATCCAGCGGCTGGAACACACAGGTCCTCAACACATCAAGACTACAAGTCACATAAAGCGGGACGCCCCCACCTTGACGGCCAACGGAGCGATGGCACCTATGCAGTGCGTAGCCAGGAATAGATGCTTCAACGTGTGTGATATCCCGGGACAGCCACGTTTTGGTTATAGCAGGTATGTCGGGACGAGCTTTGTGTACAAGTACACCCACCTCGTGTACCTTGTTCCTTAGGCTACGCACATTACAACGCACTATCCGAAGGAACTCGGCACGAACAGCCCTGGGTCGTACTGTACCAGGAGAGGTTCTGGTAGGGCAGAATTTCACTTCCGGCTGACTACCTTAAAACTCACCGGACGAAGGACTTTGCTCACCAGCCGCCCGCCCGCGCTTGAGGCTTTTGATGGCTTCCTTTAACTTCAGTCCATCTGCCAGTGGGAGGTCCGGCTGAACGGTGACATGACTTCCCTTGAGTTTGAATGCATAGCGTATTAACGCTTCGCATTCCTCCGGGGTAAAAGCACGCGTCCTACACATGGCACCTGAGCGTCTAATGCATCGCGCTCAATTCCCACGTCAAGGCCGTGAGAGGAGGCCACCGCTTGGTCAGCCTTCCACTTGGCGTCAGCACATGAAATCGCTGTCGGCGTGTGTAGCCCCTGTTGCATCCGTACGTCTTCCAGGATCGGGACCTAATTATGAGGCGTGCCAAAGGCTTAACACACTATAAGGCGGCTCGCAACCGGATTCCGTGGAAGTAATGTGTACAGCATGGTATAGATTCCCATGTTTAATATTACAAGCATTTAACTGAAAAAGGAGCAAAAGCGACGTGTGAAAACAAAATAAAATTGTTCCGTTCCACTTCTTATCAAATTGTTCCACTCCTCCTGCGGCCTATCAATTTCAGTGTGATGCTCACCTTCAACTACGATGCCACCATGATTAGGATGGGATGAATATTGTTATCTGCTGATCTCCATGGTTTTATGCAGGCTATGTGTCCAGTTAGCAGGCTGCTGAGATTACTGAATTACCGAACGGCTGTTATAACACTTTCTCGTACCGCTGATTCCGCTGATAAAGTAGACTGGGTTTCACTAGATAAAATGCACCTTACATCAACCATACATCCATCGCTATTCCCCGATCCCTTCATCGAAAGTTACGGCAATTTTTACTGGCGGGATTAGGCTCCACCTTATCTACAAGGCAGTCTCCTCTGAGCTATGTCACCTGTTTCTAAGCAGGTGCTGTGCCATTTACGTATACTGATTGCCGTTTATCACATCAAGTGAACCTTTTCCATTGCTTCCATGGTTCCTCTTACCCAATGTTCCCATCTAAAGGCATTTCAAACCAATGGTGCAGTTATTCGTCTGTGGTGTAGCAATCTGGCTATTCCCCGGTTTGCTTGTGTAAAATTCTAACCAAAATTATATAACTGTACACCTAGGCAACCAGTGTGGTTTGTTGAACTGATTGCTGAGTTCAAATGATTTACTTACTCATCGCCATTTTTGCTTGGCGCTCGTTTCGGTTGCAACTTGCGACTGCCCTGTGTGCTGTGCTTGCTCCATTCCCCTAGCTAGAGCGTCCACGGTGTCGTTCATTTATAGCTAGATACCAGGGAATCTTTTACTGTACCAATGAAAGTTTCCCTGCAACTCGATCTGTCTTCTGGAATCGCTCTCTGGGCTCCCGGAATAGGCAACCCTCTAAAGAGTCACTTTTACCACCGTCGCCTTACCTCCGCTGCTTATAGCCTACTTCATGCGTTCGTCTTGATATCATTAACTTTTGCATGTTTACTTTCGTACCTTGGACAACGTAACTTATCTTATTAGTTAGCGTACGCAACACATTCATACAGAGGAACAGAGTGAGGTTGAAAACACGTGGCAATAGCTGCGGTACACATCCTCGAGTTAATCTTCCTCCGTATTCATAGCAATCAAAGGCATCAGTTTACAAAAAAATTACGTCCATGCGATTATCAACTTACCGTGTAACACGGGGATCTAAAATGTCACGGCGCACTGCATGGGAACCGATCCTGACATATCTCCTTCTGTGTGCAATGGTATACCAGAGCCGCTGCGTGGTGAAAGTAATAATGACCTATACCGCTGCTCCCTCCGCACCGCTGCAAATGGGAATAACTGCGTACAAATGTTTAACATGGTTAAGTGAGCAACCTACCCATCTTAATCACATGTGTAGGGGGCGTGGTTCATGCTGCAACGCACATGTCCTGCACGTAATCATTCACATAATGGGTAACGGATAATTCACATGGGGCAATGAGGCGCAAACCCTCCTTCCCCGGAAACTCATTGCACAATGACATGTCATGGTCAACATTAGGTACGGAAAGTGTACTTCAGTGGATACCAAGCCCCGGACTGCGCATTACAGCAGCAATGATTCACTGCAAGAGTGCCTAGTTGGAAATGTTGGTTAACGTACACCTTACCAAATGACTGCCATTCACAAGCATCTTCACGCACCGCCTTAGCCTTCCATTCAGCGATCACAGTGCAGGCAGGTATACTACTCTTCCCCGTTGTATGTCGCGCAACTTTGATGGAACCAACGTTGGCATACGTCACACATAACCCACTTCACTTCATTATCCACCGTGGCGTTATCCTCTCCCTTTAGACATAATGCGCATACGTCTACTACCGAGGGATCCGGTATCCTGCGCCTCCATTTTTCCACTTTATAACGAGCAGAGGTGGTGGTTCCCAGACGCCGCAACTTCAAAAGACGTGCAGAGGTGTATTGCGCAGGAATCTCCGTCACTGGCAGTTTTAGTGGAGATTTCCGTTTTCTGGAGCCGCACCTTGCAGGTTTCCCATTCCCTCTGCTCTCCTCCCCTGAATACATAACCGCCCGCGCGTCATGTACACCATCGTTGGCCCGCACGGAGCTTGTGCTCGGCACGCTGTCCCCATCATTTGCCAGTCCACATACCGCCGTTCTGCGGCACGAGCGTCCCATTAATCGATCGTGCCAGTCTTCCACGTCCAAAGGAATAGGGTCACTACAGTGCCGCGTGGTGCAGTAAAGGGATACATCACTGTCCTCCGACATCAACTCCGCCAGCCTCTTAAGACTCCTCAGTACCTTGTCGTGCCGCGCCGATCCAAGGCTGCAGATCTGCGTTTTCACTTCCGCCATCACCTCCTCCGTCTTGCGAAGTTTCGTCGCCCTGTCCACTGCGCGTACCTCAAGGACATCTCCAGCATCAACGGAGGTCACATCCGTTAATCCTGCAGCCTCCGGGGAGCAGTCAACCGGGCGACTGCATGGAGCATTCCATCTACAACCTCCCACAATACTGGCAATAGGCTTCCCTGTCATGGCGGTGACATGGCACATGTGCGCACACGGCATTCGCCATTGTAGGTGAAATTCACATTCGCAACAATCATCCGTCACGTTATACCGCCGCCTCTTGGCACCACGGGTGCATTCCACCACCCAGTGACTGCCCGCATCATGCATTGACGTTATCGCCGCATTCCTCCAGTGTCTCATCATCTGCTTACGAGCGTATGGAAGAAACCGAGTCACGATGGGGGTTGCAAGAGAAAGCTCCACGGGTGGAACGTAGGGCGTCGCACTGTGTCTCCCAATCGCCAGTTGCCGGTCTTGCATCCAAGAAGAAACTCTCTCAATAATCACCGTGAATAACGATCGTAGGGATGATTGCTCAGTCAACTGCTTCTTCAGATGTTTATTTTCATTTTCCACTCTGTTGGTCGTTGCTCACCCAAACAAACATACCGCGTGCTGACGATGAGCCGCCCATGCGGATGCCCACGGTTCATTTCCGCACTCTTGCCTGCAAGCGCTCGCAGAATGCCGCTGAAATGTCCAGCATCACGGGTGTAAACCAACAACATCCGCCATTGCCGAAGGAGGTTTCGTACACCGGGATTTAAACCAGCAACTTGTGCGCACCGTCGGTACATATCCCTCAGGACGTGAAAACGGCAAAATACCACCGCCGCGTTCGGATACGTCGACGTCAGCGCGCCAACGTGCGCCATGCACTTGTCCATAACAAGAGTTTGCACTGACGATATGCAGGGCAACATTTCTTTCATCGATTCCACCGCCAGTCTGTAGCTGGAGGCTGTCTCATTCGGCAACAACGCGTAAAAAAATGAGTACGCCAGACCCGTTGCATCTATTAACATACAGTGCCACAGTATGTAGCCGCCATAGTTCGACCGGTGCGTGGCATCCGCCAACAACACCTCACAGTAACGGGCAGCTATTGATTCCATGCAAGACGGCACGAAAAATACATATTTCACTATCGTTCCTTCCCTCACTACCCTACATGTGCCATTCGTCTCAAGCATATCCGTCACCTCGCACACCTCCCCCGCCTGCTGCTTACGGTGACGCCTTGTCACCGTCTTTATATCGTCTACTGTCAACACTCGCCCATGCTTCCGGTTCATGTACCGACGAATCTCACGCGTACTTCTAAACACTGACATAAGGCTCACAGTCTTCTGCTCCTCAGCCTCCGTCAAGTGCCGATTCTGCGGATATAGCCACGGAATACCCAAATGGAAATTATGATTATGCTGCAGCTCCACTTCACCACGCTCGTAATAATCACCTCTCAATACTATGGAAAACCTTGCTTTGCAGCTCAGCATTCTATAACTATTTGGTCATGTTAGAGCATTATCAATAATACACTTACCGTTTACCACGAACGTTCCGCCGATTACCATGCACACACTGGTAATGCACATATTGATATGGATACCCCTCTGGCAAATCATCCCCGTCATGCGTTTGTACCGAGTTCGAGTAACGACTGACCGCTTATAAAACGCAGTCGCAGTAGCCCGCTGAAATCTCTTCACATCCTGCTCCATGTCCGCAAATTTCCGCGAATACAATCTCACCAAACGATTAAACGTAGGAAGATCGTCCACCATGATGACAGCTTCAAACGACGCGCCAAGGTTCAAAACTGCACATCGTTATCTACTTGAGAAACAACAACGGCGTTAAAATCCGCAGCCTTTAATATTACCACGTATCTTGACTCATTATACCTTAACTTATTATATACCATACAACATGAATAAGCGGCATAGTCCACTTTTAGCACGGCGTACCATACCACCATCACCAAATTACGCATATAACACTTTGGTTAGAATCCCAGTCCGAATGGGAGCAACCTGGCTTATAAAATGTAGTGCTGTAAAGTATAATGATCTCAAGGTAAATTGTTTAGAGCTGCGAGTCCGCTTCACCGAGATCTGTAACATCTTTGTTGTCTGAGGGAGGCTGGAGTGCCGGAGACCGTACACACCAAGCCAAATTAGTGCTGCGCAATGAGGGAAGTTATATAACAAGTTTAGAATAAAAATTGATAAAACAGGCAAAGACATGTTCTGGAGAAAGTAGGCTACGGGAATAAATATTACCTAAGACCAACAGGGATCTATGCCGGGTCGCAGCATGCTGGTCAGCAGAAACGCTTCCGCGAGGTGCCAGCAGGTTTGTACGGGCTTAACGCGTTCCAGTAAATAGTTCGACGGCCGTGATACATGCCCTACTGGATTTCCGTCTGGCAAGCCTTTACCCTATGAAAACCTACATAGGTCCGTTTAGCAACACTGTAAAGTAGCGAATGTGACACGCTACAAGCTAAAGTCACTGCCCCGTAGATATCCAAAAATCCTTTCTAACCCACGGATATCTACTCACACATTGCCGACGATGACAAACAGCCTAGAAGGGAGCAAGACAATTACAAGCGCAGACTACACAGCTTCACACATTTACAAACGTTTATGCACTCCTACACAAACACACTGTGTCTGCACAAACCTATTGGATATTTGCACGTATTTGATTAATCTTTGTTATGTAAACATGGTCGTGCCTGTAAAGGCGTGAATTACGTCTCCAAGAATAGAACCTTTATTCATTTTGGTGCAGCAGAATCAACATCCGTGACAGCATAGCAAGCTGGTTGAAATAAGCGTAGCATATTAGTGGACTCTCTTAGATCGGCGGCCTAAACGAATGCAAGAAGCAAGTATAATAGCCGTGAGTAAGTAGAAAGTAGACAGGATGTTTGCGTGAAACAGCCCCTAGGAAACGCTTTTATTGGTCCGAAGAACTGGGTGAATGACACTGACGTTTGAAAATTTCATACAAATCCCAGATTCTAAATTTGACCGTTCTCAATAAATAATGAGGACACCGATTAATTCATTCAGCCAGCTAATGAAAAATTAAGGCTTAAGCCGTCTGTAGATGACTAAGTGCTTGCTGGGTCAGTCAGGTGGATGACCAGTTCTACGGTACCAACGGCAGTGTTCCGGGACAAATTCGGTATAGACCAGGTAATCGTTCTCCCTATAAAACGTCATTAATATCCGATTAACAACCATGCTACTTGGCGGATGTGACCAACTACTCAATAAAGTCACTGCGTTTACCACGCTTTGGCATGTTGACCGATACCATATTTCTATAGTGTTGCGCATATATAGGCTCTGTTACGACTTCGCCTACATGTTTGGTCATTCACATATCCCCTCAACAAAACTGCGATCTAGCGGATGTAACGCGCCGACGAATAATGTCCAAGCCAACAAATGCACACTGGAAAATTGATCATAGTCACAATTCCCTAATTACGTTACGTGCATTATATTAAAAGTTCACTATCCGCACTTTCCTCACTACTTCACGACCATATGGATAATGGAAACATTACGTATACACAAACCCAGACTTCATCGCGACGTCACCCCACTAGGGTTATTGTTCCACACAATAACGACCCGTTCTGTACCTACTACACATTGCATGCAACTCTAGGTATCTAATGTGAAACCTTCGTGTTGTAAACAGTGTTAACTTTGCATGACATAACATGCCTGCAGGCAGTGGCGCAGAAACTATTTATTGATTCACACTCTTTATGCAAAAGCAGGGGATGTTACGTAAATATTGATCTGCATACTCGCGCGCACCGTATCTAGCAACGGTAAAAATAATTCATTTATTGATTTTGATTTCTATTTACATTACGATGCGGAAGTACTACCTCCCTGCCACATGCTCGCTGCACCATTCATGCAT
This sequence comes from Dicrocoelium dendriticum, assembly GCA_944474145.2. Classification (NCBI taxonomy): domain Eukaryota; kingdom Metazoa; phylum Platyhelminthes; class Trematoda; order Plagiorchiida; family Dicrocoeliidae; genus Dicrocoelium; species Dicrocoelium dendriticum. The sequence continues at coordinate 20,102 of CALYDF020003969.1, forward strand.
GGGCCTTCTTTTGAATAATATGGGACAGTGGGTTCTTGTTGCGTGCTACCTCTGTACCCTGAGGTGCATGTAGTGGCGTTTTGGCCGTTTGCCAACACCGCGACGTAACAGACATGACTCGACACAGAACAAAGCCACCTCCCATGACTGCACACTGGCAGGTCACCAAGCGGCACAGTTCACCATTGTTGAAACGTTCGTTACACTGACACTTCTACAGCTGCATACGCCGTCGTATTTTTACTTGCTTTGATCCCACCGTTGGTCGTTGCGTTATAGAAATATGAACTTCGTATCGCATCACGTCGCTTTAGGGTTAGCTCCTCAGTTTTGTTCTAAGCGATCAACAGGGCTTCTTGGTTTATTATTGGTAGATGTATGGCTGCAATCTGTGCCAAATTGACTATGCCCTTACAAGCGGGTCCAAAATATACAACGGACCAAGTGTGCTTTTTACATTTGCACCATGGTAATATTGTAAGCACTAATGTTTGAACAATTTCCTACTATCGCGGATATACTTGCCACAGAATGTCTGTACACTTACCTAATCGTGCCTCCGTAGGCAACCTAGCATGGAAGAGAATAATTTTAGATTTATTTATTTATTTAAATTAACCAATTTCCACTATAATTCGTGTGTTCCCTTTTTGGGCCATCATCTAACCCCTTTTCTACTGTCGTCAGTTCGCGTCCACCTTTTCCATTCTATCCCTATGTACTTGTTTCTTTTGCCCGGTTTTTTTAATCTATTATGCACAACATAGTAATTAAACCTTGCATGTATCCTATGCCCGTCAAGAAGCTGTGGAGCATAAGTGCCTCTGATAGAACGTACAGTTGCTGATCAATGACTCGCACATTATGAAAAGTTTAAAGCGCAGTAGTAATGTACACAAAAGTCTCAAACTTTGAGAAAACTACCAAGCAGTGTGCTTTGAAGCGCCAGCGCACTACGCGATACAATGCCGCATTATGAGAGGACGTCGCATTAGCTGTCGAAAATGTCAGCATCCAAGCTTCCCAAAATATATTTAAACATGTATTCGCTTTGCAGCTTGGAGGGACCAGCTAGCATTACTGATGTGTAAATAGAGGAAAACATTTGGTTTTTATGCGTAAACAGGCAGGACTTGCCATACTATAGCACTCATAAAAAGCCGTTGATATATATCAAGAAGGCACTCGGCGTAGTACGATGCACTACAAATACCACATTTCACTGGTTTAGGAAGTGACATAGACTGGTCCACCTTACCTGATTACATGCGAGGTGAATGATCGGATGTTTACCATGTACACAGCCGCTCTGAGACTCGGTATCCTTCAATATTTGCATTCAACTTTGCGTGTCGTACTATGTCAGAGCATTGCTTAAGTCAGAGCAGCTTAAGACTAGTGCACGTATAGTAATTGTCTATAAGTCACATGGTTATGGGACTCAAGTTGGCAAGTCTGACAATATTTAGACCGCAGAAATCCAGATTGTCCGGATAGATAAGGTTGCGGGAAAGTAGAAACATTCGCAGGATTTCCTTAAAAGATTTTCTATCACACTCGGAGCAATAGACTTGCAGCTGAAGGGGCAGTATACCGCCAGGTTTTACTGAATAGATTGTTTATTTCAGAGGATAACTATGGCATGCTTTCAAGTAAATAAATATACACCGCATTTTATTGAGAATGTAAGTAATACAAAAAACGGAACAGGAATGACTCCGAGTAACCGCATTGCAGCTGGAAGACTTTTAGGCATAGGGTGTAGTGACAGTTTGCGTGTCCTAATTACTCAGTTTATACAACGTAACTCAAAGTTAAGTACGTCTAGCGAGTCGCGTGTAAATTTGGGCCTAAGAGCTGGCAAGATCACATTGAGTTCAATGAAGAAAGCGCAGAAGTACCTATTAGGTCACTAACTGCGGACTCATCGGAAAGTCAGAGCGGTGGTGGACGCTGTCGTAAAATAGTTTCTATACTTCAGTAGCAGAGTGAGGGACTTGCGTTTACTTTTAGTGTTATGGGCAGCGCGCTCCTCAGCTAGCTTAACCATCACTTTGGTGCGTAGCCAGTTGTTTATTGCTTTGTTTAAGTAAACGAGGATGTGGAAATCGGTGAGCCTTAGCGTACAAGTGACGCATGTTTCGCGGCTTCAACAGCACCCCGTTTATATGGGATGAAAGCTTTTTCACTTTTGGTCTGTGACTGTTCAGTAGCAAAGCGAACACGCCTAAATAATTGTTGAGGTTGTTGTATAGCTCGCGAGTAGCGCTGTTTACATCTTTGGACAAGAAATAGGTATCCTAAAAGAACACTAGAACAAACATAGGAAAGCTATTCCAGTTAAGGCGTCCACACGTTCGTGACTCATCCAATAATTTGAAACATGGGGTGAGGTGGATAGCGTAAAGGATAGCGAAGCTACCTTCGGTCGCTACTTGGGATGTTGTCTTTTACGCTAGCGACGGCATCCGAGGAGCCAAGCGTAAAAATTAAGTTGAGGGTGTTACAGAGCTTAGTCAGAACATGAACGTGTTGGACACCATTGTTCGCAAAGGCGGGGTCAGCCACACACTGCACCTGTTTGATGCACGCCAAATGTTCCAAGGGACATGTGGCATATAAAGCTACTACCTACTGTCTTGTAGTGTGTAGAGGTTGTGGAGCATGTTGTAGGTTCCCTGCATGCGTCCTTAGAGAGAGTGAAGTCGGGTCGTATGTAGTGTCACAGCGCGCTAAAAAGTTGAATACGATATAAAGTGCGGCAGATGTTGCACGTGCGGATAAGACAAGTGTTGCTGTTTCACAGCGTTCTGGAGAGATGCACTAAAGTGGTTGGTCGTGGGAATAAATGTAGTGTTTTAGTAGAAAAGGGAGCGATCGTATTTCAAATACATCTATGATTTGTAGGACTAGTTAATACTAGTCCGAGACGGTGCGCGGAATTAAGCGCGGATATCAGAAGGCAATTGGAGTCGGACACAGCGGACTGTATTCGATGGGCTACAACAATAAGCGGACGGCTGAAGCGAGTCAAGAGCGTACACGTGAGCGCGGGGACTTACAAGGCAGTTGTGTGTCGAGCGGGTTGTAAGATTAAAACAAGAAGGAGTAATGTACAATCGATCAACAAGTAAATTGTACACGAAAGATAAGAGTTATCTTTTTGGGCGCTACAGAGCTCCCCCCTAGAAGGCTGAACATAGAAAGCCTTCGAAATCAAAAAGGAATGTTGAAACCAGGTTCGTAAAGCGAAATCGTGTGTAGTAAAAATAAGCGTGCGTTCGTGTAAATGGGGGTTCGTCGGAAGTCGGAGTCCGCTGTGCCGTCCGGTCTTTATTATTTATTGATTGCAGGGCAGGGTGCATTTCGGCGAGCAGTTGGAGCGGGCTTGTCGGACTACAAAAACTGGCTAGTCCAGAAAAAGGCCGACAGGACCTCAACCTCCGCTGCTGCCAAACGGTGCGCTTGGGAGTGGTCTCTCCCCCCGCCGCACCCCGCCCGGCGCCAAAACGACCCTCGTCCCACGAAGAAAACGACCATGGTCCCACGGAGAAGCGACCCTCGTCCCGCGGAGAAGCGATCCTCGTCCCGCGGAGAAGCGATCCTCGTCCCGCGGAGAAACGACCAGTGTCCGCGTCAGGGTCCTCGAAAACATTCCTTGTCAACGAGGTGACCACT
>CALYDF020003970.1:0-23830 GCA_944474145.2 Dicrocoelium dendriticum
TAGGAGGAGCTCGCGAAGCCAAATCGAATGATGGCACGTAGGTCTCTTGAGAATAAATCCAGAGATTTGGAGGCGGATAACGCAGGAGGACAGTTTTTTGCGACCGCACGATGGGGAGCTTAATGAGTAGTATTACAGTGAACTTCAAATGCCATAGATTTGAGAGCAGTAGAGGCAGATAACTTAAATAACATCTGTTTCTGCTAGCAAGCCTCGTTTTTTACCAGGAATCTATCAAAATCAAATTTTCTGTTAGATTTGGATTTACTCGATTAAGAACAACAATGTTGCGGCGCCAAGGAAATACTTCCGAAAAAGGATTTTGCGGATTTAATTAATGTTTACGTATATGAAAAGTACACATCCTCACACTGAATCAAGTGATTAGCAGTTTCAAACATAATACTGATACTTAAGTACCAGACACAATTACGTCAATATTGCGTTGATTGTATTTGATCTGAGTCAAGTACAGTTTCGCTGTACTTTCATAATTGTCGCTCAATATTTCCCGCTAGCCACCATGTACAAAACTTCAAACTTGTTACTGCACATCTCCAGAGGAATCTTGAGGATTGGTAGATTGAAACATCTTGCAGTATGAGTTGAATAACATAAGTCACTGGTTACATGCCACAAAATATAAAAAAATATTTGGGCTGGTAGGTGAAACGGATATGACTAACAGTATAGGGATATTAGTTTGCAAATATATTTACATAGCAGTCGAGTAGTTAATTTTGTATGTAAAACTTGACATACGGTCATGAAACCAACAAAGGCCGGCTTACGCTAAAAATCCCGAAACCAACTGATAATCACGCAGCTTGGTATAATAGACGAATAATTCTTAAGGAACCGCCATTTAGTACCATGTGCTTTACTGTTTACAAAGTTTGTTACGCACATTATTTTAACGGTGCGACATTAAGAAGAACACTTTTATTTAATTCAAGAACACGCATCGATTTTACAGGCAAGTTTGCTTTGTAATTGGACTATTTCTTCTAAAGCGTTGTTTTGCACCCAAAAGAGTAAGATTCGGATGTAATATCATTGTGGAAACCTCAGTTCAGAGTCACCCATAGCCATTTCATAAGCATGAAAAATGGTCAGTGTGTGCTAATTTTACTCAAAATAAGCAGCTTCTACTGAGACGCAAAATCAGCAGAGAAATCGCACGGTTGTGCTACAAGTAAATAAATACATATACGTAGCTATATTTCGTTTTTATTGAGACTCCTGTGAAATCATGTTAAAATAAATTAAAGCGTTTTCTCGTGTATGTACCACGAAGGAAAGAATATGTACAACATTAATACAAATCAGATTTTTTACCGTAGCAAAAGATTCGGTTTGTGTATTCTTGCTTTCTCTGATGTTGCATAGAATTTAAATCCGTATTAGAAAACTCATTGATAATACAAATATGTCAACTTGAAAGATCATTTTAGGCAGTATGAAAATGGTTTTAACACAAGTATATTTTATGCATAAATTTTCTTTAAGCTTATTGTGAAGGTTAGTGTATTCAAGACTATTTCTGCACTATCGGATATTGATTACGGCACGCACATTTTACTGGAGCAATAGAGTCGCTTTGAAGAACAAACTTTAAATTAAGGCGGTAATAAGATTTGTAAGAACATCGAAGAATAATAGGTAGACTCTGTTTGGTTTGTTTAGTCGCCTTAGTAGACAATTGCTGTTGAAAACATTAGGGTTCCTGTGGGCCTAAATGAGGAAGATATATGAAGACTGTAATGTAGGAGTTTTCCACCGCAACATTTTCTCTGTTGTAGGCTGCATTCTATATTATGTGAATACTGTGTTTTTTCTTATACTTGACCACTTGTATTTTGACGTCCAAATAATTGGATAACGTTTCGCACCGTCAAATATTTGCTAGTTCAATTGTGTGAAATTTGTGCTCTGAATTACAAGCAGGTATTCTGAATGGTGCATGGTTCTAAATGCTGACATACCTGTTAAAGTAGAAGTTGCTGGCTCTGATTTTCTCCGACACGCTTTCAACTGCAGAAGTTTCCAGATTTCGTGTATTGTATAATGGTGACTCTCTTATTACCATTTTAAGTTATGATACATAAATTTTCCTGCACTGGGAAGTAAATGATGTGCTTAGGTTGTGCTTCTTGCGCCTCAACCAGAGATCATCAAGGTTTAATTTCTCACTTGTAAATTTTCTTTGTACAACCTTGTAAAATGCGGTCGCGGTTGTTTATACCATTATACATCATTGAGCATTAATTTTATTTGGGACTGGAAAGTGATGAATAAACGCAGGGTATAGATATTTTTAATTTCGATTATCTGAATAGGATTCCAGCCCTCTGTCGGGTCTTTGTATTTACGTAAACTGCTTGTACAGAGAAGTTAGATGAGCATGAATATCACAGTACAGCTATTAAACAATGTGGCATATTTTATTTGGCTTCTCAGACATTTGCAGGATAATTACTTCTCCTATCGACATCCATTAAGTGAGCACTATGTTTCGAGCAAGCGGAGGTCGAGCGGGATCAAAGTGGTTATTTCGTTTATGACAGTAGGTGCAAAATGTAGAAAAGTTGAATATCGGGAGCAATAGTGTAGGATAGTCCGATTTTTACTTTGGCAGCTATGTCGTTAAAATACATCATGAAAAAAGGGGACCAAGGTAACTATAATATACTACTCCACTTTTAACCGTTGTAGATTCAGATTTGTGCTCCTGTATCTGTACAACATACTACAACGGGAGTCAGTGTGGCTAAGGCGCATGAAAATTGGATTAACATTTCGCTTTGCTTTGATCAAAAAATGCCTTGTTCGCTCCAAATATCAATATTCACTTAAAATAAGGATCTAGTTAGCAAGTAGAAATGGTAATAACAAACACCCGATGTACAAAACAAGAACTTTCATCCGAAGAAAATTCTTCCTAAACAGATGCACTGAGATCTGGAACAACGTCCCTACTGAACTAAGAGCATGCGACTCACAACCACTGTTAAAAGAGCCTTTTCAAAGTGCCTGACAGTGCCATAGGTTAAAACAAGGTTGCAAATAAATTGCAAAGCGAATGAGTTACTTGAAGTGGTGGCCGAGAAGTAAGTTCGTTGATGTGAATATGCATGAAATGTGCTACGCATATTGCATTTTATTGGTCAAGCCCCCCTGAAGACGTGTATGGGAATAAATATATATTGTTACCAGAACTCCATTCAATCGTCTTCATCCGACCCACTTTCCTTCTTTACTCGGGGATGTATGGCTGGCAGACACGTTATCAATTGTAGACTGCAAAAGAATTGCCAACTGAAATTAAGATGACTATTTCCGTCCCCACTCCTTCACATTCTGCTTACTCTGGAACGCCTAGCTTTCAGCCATACCAACCTGTTTGAGCGCACATTTATATCGAAATACCTGCTCCCGTTGACATGTGTCAATCATGTTCAACTCAGACACAATAGATAAATCTCTCATACTACCTGTCTCGGCCCATATGTGCAGCTACTGAAATCAAATAAATACCCCTGTCTGCGCCAATCAATTTAAAACGCCACAAGGTATAGTAAATGATTTAACTATATCAGATTCTTAGTTTAAATAGTATGATTTCAGTTTTAATGTGTTTCTATCACCAAAATTGCCTCCCATCCTTTGCCCAAGGAAACGAAAACTCGTTTTGGTCCGTACAAGGAGATCTGCGACAGGAAGCCATGATTTATTCTGTGTCCAAACAACGCTTTGAAAAGTAAAATACTGGAGGAAAAATAAATGATTTTTCTGTCTGACATATGGAATATGCAGTTGAAATATGTGAAACAATTGTAACAATTTGCTCATGCCGAACAGTGCATGCCTCGTAAAACCGAGAATATACATTATTATTAGTATTCTTAAGATACAGTTTGGTCCATGAAAGCGTGGGTTTCCAGCTTCTATACTGTATCATTTTAGACCATAGTTTTCTGTAGGGCACTCAATCAAAATTTTTGTGCATATCCAGTTAAATAACGGCTGTTGACTTGTCGTTATCCTGTGAAGTACGCAGATGTGATAGAAGCCCGTTAACACATTACACATGAACTAGTACTTAGGTAACCGTGTTGAACAACGTTGAGTAAATTTCGGGACTTTACGAATTCAACTGTTATATTACTTATATGTTGCTTCATCATTTGTGAGTCGGTACATGTTTGCTTTATTTGAGATGTTGCTTTGTTTGGAACAAAGAAACTGATTTTTGTCGCGGTATGCAAACGCCGCATTCCACTCTGCATGTAGGGCATAAGTTCCTGGATATAGTGAACAAATTCAGTAGCAAAGTTGATTTAACGACACTCCGGAATTTGTTCAGTGCAGGCTGTAGAAGATTTCCTTGTTAAATGTTGCTTTCTTCTGGGTTTGATAGGAGTAGTTGAATCAAGCGGTTCTTAGGTATGTGAGAATTAACTAGTGTTTTGCAGCTATTTGGCTTGTGAATCTGCGCCAAATAAACTAGTCTTAGACTTCAGAGTAAATCGTATGCAGTTTCACCACTGACGTTAGATTTTGGATGTCGGGTGTCAAAATAGACACATCAATGACCATTCTTACGAATCTGAATAGTGATTATTGTTTGTGAGCCAGATTTGTGTTTGATTATGCCTAAGTAACCATAGAAATTATCCCACATCAGCTCAACGTGATCTGAAATAAACGCGTCGTGACTGGTTAAAAAGAGTATATGATAACTGTAATTGAGCGAGATGTAATTACTACGCACCACGCATATTAAGCAACTACGGCGTCATAACTGTTAAAAATCACAAAATGGCAGAAGAAAGGAGGATCTATTTATACCATGCTACTGAAGCACCGATCCAAGTGAATAGCGAAGTAAAAAAGAGAGTTAATGATTGTGCTACGTTCGGTTGCTTGTAAAATCGGCGTCACATGCTCCAAGTTAGGCATGCACTCTGAGTAAAATTGGAGATGTGTGGAGCTTTCGAAATTTATCCGACACAAATCAATGATATCAAATCACGCAAGGATTTATTAACTGCTTGAGTTTAACTGGCACCTGCTAAGTGCCTTTAAGCATTTCCCATGTGACAGATGTGTTCTTATTCTCCTAGGGAACAAATGCAAGTATCATGTGGCTCTTCTACACTGCTTTCTCCTCCTTTTAACCACCGTGCAGCACCAACCAATGCAATAAGTTCGACGCATGACTTGTTGCTCGGCCCTAAGCAGATAACGGACCTACTTCAGGTAGTATTTCTTTGTTGCCTTAATATGATTGGCGTTTACCCCTTACGGATTAGCTTGTCACTGAGATTGCGAATACCAACTTCAATATATATGATTTGAGCTGCACTACATACAGCCCCATCCATATAACTCACATTCATTGCAAAGACCAAGGAATAAGACTAGGAATAATGGAAATGTGAGCTACGCGCTGATTGGAGCGAGGTCGTACTCATACAAATTGCAGTCATCTTTTATTTGAACGGGAGAGAGTTTATATATTACATGTACATATAGCTGTGACTGCGCAGCAGAACTACTTTAGGAGTCCAACTCTCTCGGTAAAATAGGCAATTGGTTTTGCTTATGAACGTCTAACAGTCTCCTGCATGCACCTTGTCAAAATGTATATCTAGCTCAGCCAGATCAGGAAGATATATAGGCAAGCATTTACAATGCAAGAAAAGGTACAGATTAACTGAGGCAATGATGGATTATAAGTGCCATTTTTTCCAACTCATTAGCTCGGGCTAGCAAATAGAATCGGAAACAGCGTACTTACCAATTGCTAATAAATACCCATTCAATTTACTTGTGGCACCTTCGATATTGCCTCCAAGTGGTCAATTTGTTGGCTTACTAGACGTGATTAGCTGACACACACACACACGAGTACATGTGCGACAGCTTAATAATCACGACGTCGAAGTGCTATGCTCCATCGGCACATAGAGTTTTCATAACAGGTGCTTCCGTAATAAGTGGTTTTATCCCAAATTCCATAGTAATTGCTGGTACATCTTTGCAACTATGTTATTGATATTGTTATTTCATTGGTGGCAAGCCATTGCATTGCTTCCCAAAACTGAAAGTTAGCATTAGCTATGTGTTAAACACAAGCTATTAATGTTCTTGTAAATCGCTCTGGTTCTCCTACGTTCAACTTTCCTTTTCTAAGTTGCCCACAGGACATGTGTTTTGATATTCCAATCGGATCCATAGGAAGGATATATCCATGCGCCCTCACATTTTTCCAGTATCAGCATACAGTCCAATCTGTACAGGCCTCATTGTAAAAACACCTCCATATTAGCAACTTTACCGCATCATTGAAATTACTAAACTCAATACAGGTATTGGGATGAAGTCGTTCCAGAAAGCAGGTGTACATCTTGTGCAACATTCTGCCTTGGAAGAAAGTTACATGAACCATTGTTTTATATAGTATCAGCTTAGTTTCAAAAGTTGGCTGATAGTTCCCATACTTGAATTTCTACCTTACTGAAAGTCGCACATGCTTTTGATACACGGATGAGTAGCTCACTCTTCATCTTCAAATCTGTTAACAATGTGCCCTCGCAGTGCAAGATTTTAGGAAGTTTTCCAAAACCTTGCTTTTAATTTAGCCCTGCGGCGACCAACGGGTTCCACTCCTTATGATGAGTGAGAAAAACAGACAGTATTGCCTGTGCTGATGAAGAGCACCAAGTTGGCTGACGCCGAAGCAAGAGCCGTCGTCATAACTTGCAAATCATCCTCGATATGTGCAAACAACCAACGGTCTTGGGGAAACGACAACTTTCGTATAGTCGTTTGCGCACCCCGGAAATCGTAACGAAACAGAGGATATTCAGCAGCCACCACTGAGGACCAGAAGGACAGCATACACATGTAGCCGCAAAAGTAGTAGACTTCATTCATTTAAGTAAATGTTAAACAGGGAATGAACTAAGAAGCAGCCTGGTTTCACAGTGTAGACAACGTAAATGGATCCGAGCTTTGTTCACAGAATTGCATCTTCGCTCTCATAACACAGTGCAAGTGTTCATTAGGGTTAACCGACTTGCTTAAGCAAATAAACTTAACCGACACCAGACACGGCCTCGTGGCCAGTCGTATCATATGCCTTGGGTACGTCTACAAACAGTGGCTGGTTTCGCACACCACATTGCTCCAGCACCTGAATAGTGGCGAATGCCATATCAATCGTGCTGCGACTTTAACGAAATCCACATTGCTTTTCAGCCACATTCGGTTCGATGAGCTGAGTGTCGAGGCGGCTGAGCAAGTTTCATGCAATCCCTTCCCAACACAGTTAAGCAAGTTTATTCCCGACATTTCATGGCATAACGCTTGCTCCTTCCCCTCTTGTAAATTGGTAGGGCAATAGCATCCCTCAAGTCTGCTGAAATCACTTTTGCAAGCCCTACACGCTCTACTAAGCGGTGCTGCACATATATGATTGCGTGTCCGTTGATTTTCGGGACATCTAGCGATAACCCTGCGGCTCCTGCGCTTTTGTCGTTTAGCAACTGATCAACTGCTCTATGCATCTCATGAAGCTTCGGGCTGTCCACAAGCTGATTCTTTTTTATCGTTGTTGCATCCCGTGTAACTTATCTTAGTCATTCTACGCAAGGGTTTTCAAGACTTAATCGTGGTGACTTCGCTACGGGTTCGTGTGCCACTGCTAAATTTACGTTCAACAAAGAACCCAGTAAATACAATGAATTCCCATATAAAGATTTCAAGGCTGCAAATAATTCTTTATGTTTACAGCCTTTGGAGCAGCACTCCATCTGCGCTACCTGTATCATTTATGTAACCATGCTCTCGAGTCAGTAGCGCGCGCCATTTGCGAGATTGCCTTCTCTAAATGGTCAGGTTTTGCATTATGCTCTTTAAAAGTCGCATTTAGCACTGACATCAATGTGTCAATGTTTTCACTTGTTTGATTTGCGCGCCGGATCGACATCTCAGCCAAAGCATCATCCTTCCTTCGATGTGGTGCAACTGGTCGCTGATGGAGAAGATGGAGTTGAGATAGCCAATATGGGCAGCCGTTGAATCTGCTAGGCATTTCTGTTTTATAATACACAGAATACTAAATATATTTGTAAAATTTGGCCCGCACCAACTGGTGATCGGACACATACCCAGCACCAAGCAATACCTGTTTCTTGGCACCACAGATATTTCACGCTGGCGTACGATGATATAGTCGATCAGGTATGCATGCTACTTCATAGGTGCATACACAACAGTATCATTTGCACTCAGTGCAAACTATGTGATGGTTATCGACAGGTCTGGAGGGACACAGAGAGAGCTGCCGGTCACGTCTTTTATTGACTCATACAGCATCGTACAGCCCGATTAATGCTGTCGACACCGCGCATCAAGCCCAATGCACGCTTTGAAATCATCCAGTAGAAATGGCCGATCGCTGCACGGTACGGACCTTGCCAAGAAGGTCACGTAATCTAAGAACTGATTCCTCGTGTCGTCAGGATAACTCTTGTTAGGAACATAATTGCTAATAAAAGATGTAAACTAAACCGGTCCGATGCGTTTACCGAGTGTCATCCAACTTTGTCTGATGTCAGTCACTCCTCCCAGCAGAAGGTCAGTTGGGCTGCAGGATAGTGTAAAATCTACCCCAAGTGCACGTGTCGATATGTTGGCTTTTTCCACCAATTAGAACGACAACACATTCCGCCTGTACCTTGCCTCATGCAGCAATCAAATTCCTGCTGGATGTGACAGTATCAATGTCTTAGCAACTGTTTCTTTGGGACTGGCATAGTGCATCGCTCTTGGTCTTTTTGCTTGCACGGATTCATTCGAGTGCGCACGTTCCATCCCACCATTTGAGTGCTTTCCAAGGAGGTATACGATTGCTCCGGGTAATCGTTAATTTGGTGATTAAGGTAAGGTTTATGGCAAGTTAGTTTGGTCAGGTGAATTTGAGACTGGAGGAGAAGACTGTTTAGTTGAAAAGCAAAAAGTTGTCAGCGGTAGCATGTCTTCGTTTATACGCAGCTTTATTCAGCAGATATGGCGACTCTTCTTCCTTACCCCCAGCGATAGTGGAGGAGTCACTCATAGTTAATGGCTTATGATGAAATGATTTTAATACAAGTACATCTACAGCTAAACAGGTGAAACACTCAATATCTGAGACTCTTTAAAATATACTCTCAATATACTGCTGGAAAGATTATCTTGCGTGCATTTTGTCAAATGCATTTTCGCAGTTCCAATTTGACCGCAACATATCTGCTGCTAGCTTTATATTTGCATCTAAATAATTCCACATTTCATTCGAACAAAGAGCTGCCACTGTAACCAAGTTATCTTATTGTGTATGGGTTTATACTACACGGACCGTTATCAGATCGTCAACTATATGCATCAACCGTTTGTGCGTAATTCTCTCGGAGACAATTACTGTTCAATCCGTTCTAAGCAAATTTCAAGAATGCTAAATTGGTCAGTAGATTCGCAAGGCCAACTGACAAAAATAGTCCACGACATTCAAACATAAGGGAATAGGCACATAACAAATGTGAGTTAACTTGTGTGTGTTCATGTGCCTAGCTGAGGGTGTCAGTACGTATCCCAGCGGTATTCGCATCAGTACATTCTTCGTCTAATAAAATAATGCCAGTAAAATATTAGTTCTTACGTTATTCCTTCAGGCAAAGTTCATATGAATTTCAGCCACACGGTACAGATAAACTCATAATAAACCATTGTAATCAAAACGCGCCGGTATCGGGTCAACTTTAGATACCAGATCTAACTAGGTTACATTGTCTAAACTACAGTTGTCTCACTGGAAAAGACTTCGTGGAGATGGTAACTATAGATTACACTAGGTGTTTGTACTGTTCTCGTGCGAAACTAGTGCATATTCGGTCTGGCATTCCTCCATTCGTAACTGTAGTGCCTCGTGTAATAATCCCCATAAATGATAATACATTATTTGGAGCCGTGGCAACACACCCCCGCTTAACAAATGGCAGGCGTCAAATTACTTTTGCCCTCAGTTTTGGGTGAATCCTGGTTTACTGAATCAAAACCGAAAACGCTTCGAGCTCAGAGTAATGGAAGGATAATGAAATTTTGTGGGGGTCTAATAAGGAACAGCAGCGGCAATGAGCAAACAGGGCCACATGAGTGCTCTTCACCAATTTCCCATGGGCAAACTTGATTAGCTAGAAATTCAATTTGTTTATCCCGCGTCCCTGTCATAGCTAAGTGTATTTCCCTTGGGTTCACTGCCGATGGTATGCAAACAAACACGGGCAAATAAGTTAAAACACATATAATACCAAATCAGACGGGACATGTGTAGACGAGACAATTTGCTATACCTGTATAGTTTTTGCCATATTATTCGAGTTGCAGGTTTCATTTATAGTCTGTGGTAGAGTAGCTATATGTTTGCTCCATCATTTTGCATTTACTTGAGCATATTCGATTTCTACCGCTAGAATAATAAAAACTATACAGTTAATTCAAGGTGAAATAAGAATTAGCGGGAGCGAATAATTTAAAGTGTCACACAAACGCAAATATGTACTTTAGAGCTCACCGACTTATCAGCTGTGCAAACTTCCGCGTCAAATATGCTAGAAAATTTGCAGCTCAGGAGTCAGTGTGTAATTCGTCAGCACCAGATCAGCTTCGCACTTTCAACTAATATACGGTAGCCCATGTCAGCCGCATAAAATACTAACGTAAATGGCGGATTCTCTTGCAAAAGCAATATCCGTCAGCCATGCAGATACGCCTACTTGCAAGTGCGTAGCCAGTTCATTCTTTCCATCGCCTCTTTGCCCTTCTTTTAAACACTTAGATTGAATACGTTTAATTTTGGTGATAATGAAAGGTTAATTTTTAAAGGATACATCCATGTTTATTGCCAGCGATGTTATTTTGCATAAAAGAACTTTTCCATTCTGTGTTTTTGAGACAAATTATGTGCTTAGTTGTCTCGATTGAAGGCCGCAAACACAATTCACAATTGTTATTCCGAAAGTACCGAAACTGTGGATTTACAGTCTGTTCCAAAAAAAATCCTGAGATAAGGAAGCAAGTACTGTGTACCAGTCTACGCGCAGCAACGTTTGCCATATTTTCACAACAATCAAAATGCTCTAAGGAATATAATCATTACACCGAACCATAACAAGTATATTATTAAGTTTAATGATATAAATCACACACCTCTCCCTAACGCGTGATGAAATAAACAGCCGTGTATCGACTTAATGCACGACTACATCTAACACTTGAATTATCGGTGCCGTTCTTAAATGTGAATTAGCGTAATTTAATGTTGATTTTCAAAAAATTTCCAAAAGCATCGGCAAGGATATAAACTGAAGGGTCTCATATTTTTCCTTTGAAATGTCGAACGCTTTGACTTCTACTACCGTCCCAGGTATCACTTCAGCCACTGAATGTGTAAGGGGATACACATACACGAAGATAATCTGTTTTGGCTTTGGAATAAAGAGACAAACAGGGACACGAATTTAAACAGCAATCTCTCTATGCTTAGCGCAATTTAATGTGTTCATATTGGAGTCAAATTTTTGGTTTAGAAATGCATGTTCCGTCATGGACAAGTTGATTACTTATTACTCCAATCATTACATCTACTAGGCACGCACCTAGCTAATCACTTACCATTCCTTGATTAGCCAGCTGCAATCAGCCATTGGCATATAAGGCGAACATACAGCCTTGGGCGCAGATGTATTTTGAGACCACGCCTATCTCAGATAACCTGTAGCGCAAATTCAGTTGATAGAGCTTGGGAATTTGGCTTTCCTTGTTCGGCAAATAAAGGTAGCCATGGTTGGCTACTACAAACCTACATCCAAGTGATATTTTAGGCATGCTCGGCAGGCCCACATGATAAGACCTGCGTTTACCTGTAATCCTAGGGGAGTGGTAGCTTGACTGTCTGCATGCTGGCTTGACGGCACTTAGCCTTCTATATGAGCAGTGCATTACGCGTACTATCACTGATCGTGAGGTTGAGTTGCTGTCATTCCACCGTCAGTCTCCCACTGGGGTTAGCCGAGTAATATGAATGTTACACACACACCATTGAAGAAGATCAGCTTACACGGAACTTGGGCTAGTAGAGCCAGCGGTTTGACTGCACAATCTGGGCAGAAGAATAAAACCTTTTAGCCTGTAACCGTGTAGTCAAGCAAATGAAAATCAGCCATATATCTCTTAATGTACGCGGCCAAGTTTCACTATCAGCGGTCCAAAACAGTCGATCCCCACTCCAGTGAACGCTGTTTGATGGGCCAGACATTAGTCTGTTATAACTGGTGTCGTCAGCTGACTCAGTGGCTTCGCATGGTTAACGCGGCATTTGTTACATTTGAAAAGCAGTCACCATATGGATGAAACCTCAATCACGATCCAGTAACTTCGATGAAGGTTTTACAAGGTGTGTTGCGCACCGGAGTGTCTATTGATGTAGTGGTAGTGTAGTGTAAGAAGGCGAGTGACAAAGAGGCAGCCGTGAAGTAAAATCGGATGCTTCGCATCATACGATACCGATAATTGAACCAGCCTTCTGCCCACCCGAAGTATCCCGTTTATGAGGAAGGGCTTGAGTCGTCCTATTCTGCATGACCCAAGTTGTAAATTGCGAACTGCTATGTGGGTTTCGTTTTACACAAGGAGGCGCATCGCCTCCGCAAAAGCTTCTGACTGCAGCAAGTTAACTAACTGGAACGTAGCACGTCGAATTTCAGCACTTTCTATCTCAACTGGTTGGTCAGGTGCAGCACACTTCAGGTACTTGGCGACGAAAAAAGATTTGAATCGCAAGAACGTAACGAAATATTTGCGCAGGGAAGTCAAGGTCGGGCAAGTCTTAAATTTATTAATCCAGTGCTCCTCCAAAGTGACCAAGAAAACATGACCAATATCGGGTCGTAGCCATTCAGGCTGTAATTCAACCAGATTTTCCGGATGCATAGGCCATAACGAATGGACTGAACGAGAAATGGTGGCCCAAGTAAATTTGACAAGTCTAGGCTTGCTGGATGTTTCCAATGAGTTCAGATTGTGGGGATGTGTCTGCTGTACAATATTGGTTTTGCGCTGTTTTATGACGTGCTAGCTTTCAACCTGCCTGATTTTCTGTCTGAATTTGTACTTGCCTACTGCCCTTATAGAACCGATATTCGGTTAAGTTTACTCCTGAGGTACGATTTTACATCGTCTCATGGTTACCAGCGCGTTTGAAAGAGAATCACGCGATCTTGGTTCAGTGGCCACACTGGCCTTGCGGTGCATGCGGTTCGGCAGTTGCGAATTTCGGCTCCACACAACATTTATATTTAAATCAGTTTACACTGTTATTGCTCAGCAATACTTTTATAAACGCGGCTAAGTGTTCGATACACCTGATGCCAAATATATTTCGCTTTTCAGCAGGATGCCGTACACAAGAAATCATATAAGTGATGACAACAGATAAATTATCAACCAAACCTTGCGTCATTTATTAGAATATATCCGCGGACCTCATGCAAGCCATTGTTTCTATTCATGCTTCTATAGGCACTGTGTATTTGAAAGCGAATTTTCACAACTAGAGGAATATTGTCCTAAGAATCTTACTTGAGTTTACTGGATTGCTGTAACAAGCTGCTTTTAGGTGGCTTGACCTAATGTGAATAACTCCGATGTAAGCGATAAGGAAACTTTTAGCATTGTAGGACCTCTATCCGTCGTGATGATATGATTCGGGCAAGTGCTATTGCAGAAATCGCCTAGAATTTGAGACCAAGTTAACCAGTCTAATATGTGTTGACATCGTGCAACGGAAGTACGGCATGACCAAATTAGCTGCGCATTCCATCAACTCAACATATTTATAAGTACACTACACTAGATGAAATACAAGTGTATATTGGTCCTAGAAGGTCCGAAATGATAAACCCTTTCATAGGAAATGCACTTAGTTGCCGACATGGTAATCAATGGAATAACGCTGCAGATCCTGTCCACGACTTTGGTAAACTCATGTTCCTTGTTTCTGCTGAAACTAAGCACTCAATTCCATATCTAACGGTGTGTTGACATGCAGTCAGCCAAAGCAGAATGGACTATGTCGACAATAACTCCAGTGATCGACAATCCAATCGGTCTGCCCCTACTCTGCTTGTAAGTTTCGCACTTTGTAGTCGCAATCATTTTAAAGTAAAACTGCAGCAACTTCATCATTTGTTTGGTATCGATCAGCTTGTTTGTTTTGGTGTATGTGCTGAGACGTTTGGCACTTTCAACCGTAACTTTAGCTACTAAGCGAGACGACACCCTCAGCATCCCCCGCATTACAATGTAGAAGTGACACCTGAAGGTAGCAATAGCGCACTCGGATATTTCTTTCACAAGCATAAAGGAAAAAAACAGACACTTACAATAATTAAACATTCCAATATGAAGAAATGTTGCCGGGCCACTAGAAAGGGAAGTCCATTGAAATCCATGACATTTGGATAAGTAGTTGAACTACGGCCGCACTCACACATCCACTGTAACGCACCTAAAGCCGGAGGGCTTAGTTTATTCACTTTCCTTTTACGAAACATGTCACCAACTCAATTCATTCTGCGCTACATGACTACAAATAAATGAAAACCAAGGGACCTTATAAACAGCCGGTAAGGATTAAAGGTTATTTGCAAAACTTTTAGGCATCGTTGAAAAACTGGAGTGCATTTCATTGCCTGTTGAGGTTATGGACGCTTATCTAACATAGACATATATATGAAGTTCAAAAATCGAGTCAAAAAGCAGAGAACTTCTGATGTGGTCTACAAGATCTACAGCAAGCCCATGAAAAACTAGCAGGGCGAATCTTGTGAGAGGGCTACATAAACCCTGCCCGGATATTCGCCGTTACCATGAGAAGTCCCTGAGGTGCCTACACGTTAATACCATCGGAAAAATAAGAAACCACCAAATAGGTGAGATTATATAAATTGAGCTACCTTGTTTTATTTATAACAACAGACATATATATCCAGAATTAAATACGTAGTCTGTTTTCAGAAGGACAATAAGTTATCATTATTCCTTTAAAAACGTTGGTTTCAATCAAAACCATGAAAAGCACGGCGAGAAATTTAAGCTAGGCAAATTCAGTTCTTATCGTCACTTCCTCGCCGAAAACAACTGAAAATAAAATACAACTGTCAAATACGTAAAAGTGCAATACAAATGAAAACAATTATAAGAAACATGAACCAAGTCTCTTTCGTCCAATGCATCCTGAGATAGACAGATAGTTGCTTTAAAAAAATAAGCACCAGTTTGAATCGGTTTATCTCAAAGCCTCAAGGAAGCGGAGGAAACGAGTGTTGAAATGCCGCAGCAGAACTTTGAACAACATGCTGATAACGATCTGGTCACCTTACATCAATGAAGCCCACCGCTGGAAAATGCTTGCGGCCTGTATATCTGCGTAGATTGAGTTGGGCATACTTGTCGAGCCGACTCGTGTTGCGGGAACTTTGGATGGTACTCCTTCCTCCGCGCACTCTAGGTACTATCTGTTAAACCAATGTAACCGCCCTGCAGTTACCTTTGAACCTGTATGCACAAGGGAAGTTGGTCCCGATGTGTTGAGTTCCCTTCAGTGGAGGCAGCGGTATTTTGTGGGTTCGGGCGATAGTTTTGAGTTTGGCGGCACAGAACGTGCTACGTGTGACAGCGATTAGTAGCTTGGTATACTACAGTACGGCAACGTCACTATTATTGGGGATCTGAAATATTGTGTATATTTTACTCACGGTGGGCATTGGATCTCTTGTTCAGCTGATTTGACTATGTTTCGTGGTGAACCTACAATGATAGTCATTTGCAATAATGTATTATTTATCAGTTCCCTTACGTTATCCAGACAATCAGTCGAACGTTTTTCTCTGGCACGACTAAATAAGTTGTTCACCAGGGTCCGCTTATATCGCATCGGTGTAAATCTGGTAAGATGCAGATACTGGCTGGACCACATGGCTTATCTGTAGATGGCCCTCCTAAACTGTCCGTTTTCTCCGCGGATGATGATATTATTCAAATAAGCGAGGCAGTATTGCCGCTCAAATTTACAAGAGACCTTCACGTTTTTATGCGCAACATTTAGTAGTGTCACCAGCTGTGTGATTAATCATTCAGCTGATCTGAACGCTAGGATGACATCCACATCCCGACTATCACATGACATTTGGGATATTGCTTCAGGTATGCTCCCTTTTAACAGTATCATATAGAAATTTGTTGTCATATTGCCCAACGGACTGTCGATGGCCACTTCATAAATCTGACCTCGTTCAACCAATCGACGCCAAGGCTCCAGATCCCTCAAACATTTTCCATCCTTTACATTCATCTAAGCATTAACTACCTTTCACCGCCACACGCCCAGAAACTAATGGTGGTGACATACCAAAAGACTTAACAAGTATGGTTACAAAATGATTCAGTCCGCTAGACACTACAACCATGGTAAGACCTATGAGGTAACCTCTGGAATAGAAAAATACTATTAGATCAACAGGGATGCTAAAGTCCAAGTAGTTTCTGTCGACCGTCTTAAGCCAGTGTATACAGAACCAACTTGCGATAAACAATCAACGGGTCCTCAATACAAAGCGTACGCAGCAATCATCAAAGGTCGTTGAAAGTAATCGTCTGTCTTTAGCATCAAATGATGTCAAAATAAAATTATTTCTACACGTCAGACACGTTCAGGAAGGAGAGTTCATTTTACAGAGCGCTTAGTTTGTTATGCTTCTTGAAAATACCATCTTGGACGAATCACTTGGCTGAACAACTTGATTCTAATTCACTTTCTTCTGTTGCTCTCCAGCTTCTGCCAGGATGCGAAACTTCATTTCTAACAAGACAAATTAAAAGAACTGGATGTGCTGCCTAACAAAACCAAGGCTATCGCCCATGCAATTACCATCCTCATTTTGCTCCCGAAATTTCCTTTCAAACTTAGCACATAATGTTAGCCTGCATACCTCCCATACCACAGTCTCGGGCAATTCTCGCGTCATTGTACCGAACAGAGTTCCGTTTAACCGGCTGTTCGCACTTGTTTTTATTCCTGGTCGCTTGAAGACCGTGCGGCTAGCGCACTGGTGAGGCGTCATATAATAACTTGGTATTTTGCCACAAAGCTCTGCTAGAACATCACCCTTAATCAAGTGGCATTTTACCAGCTGTATCCACCAAATTTAAACTGTCCAGCCAACATATAATTGATACCAACTTAGAACAAATGACAGCTAAGGTTTAATAACATCAACAACTCGCAGCCTTCCTTCACAAGTTTCTTTGTTTTCTTCCATTAGTAATTTGTGGGAGCATAAAAATAAATCGATGGGAATGCATCCTTCTACTTCTTAAAGACATCCGAAAGCGACGGGACATTTGTTCAACAACCAGCGCATAAGAAGTGCTCCCACATTATTCCCAAATCCCGGTGTTCAAAATCCAACTGATGCAAGGCTCATGGTAAATGTCTTTTCAGTGTCAGCAATTAGGAATTATAGTGAATGCATTTAGGCATAAAAAGTTGCATGTAACTGTAGTTACCATGAATCAGCAAAATCTCAGCGATTTGGTAAATTATGCGTGCATATCACAAACTTTAAACTTTAGGTTGAATGCAATTATGTTATTAATTATTTTAATCCTCCGTTTCTCGCAAGTTTAGTAAAGTTGCATCGCTTAATATAACAGCTGGCTTACTTCATGATTTCTGCTTGTGCAATGCCATATGCTAACCAAGGTGTTTACTGCTGGACCGCTAAGCATCTATTCGATACAATATTTGTTATTTGAAGGATGGATTATTACAATTTGCGAGGTCAACGTCACTCTTTAGACTAGAATTGCGAACATGTATCAGTGCGGTCTGGCTTTTGCTTCTGGTTAACAGAAGTGCGAATAAACGCGGACGTGACGAAGGACTCTCCTATATATCGAAACTTCCACTTCGGCATATGTTGTGATGACTGTCATCTCGATAGTTTCCTTAAAATCACTAATAACACTCCAGCAGGTTTAAATTCCTAGTCTTCCTTCGGTGAACAGAGATGGTATTAATGTTGATAAAATGAAGGGAGCTGAAGGCGGACCTAATATAGCCAATGCATGTAGTGTTTAACTATACAATACTACATTTTACGACCGAAACTGGACCAGAAATGCTTACTAGTGGGCCAGGCTAAGGTGATATAGTGGATAGATTTCCGTTTCGTGCAGCCTTGCATACAAACAATTTGCTTGCTTCATTAAATGTCTGGATATGCACATAAGTCAAATAAAATTGTTTGCGAACCTGGAGTTTTGGCACATTCGGACAGAAACTAATCGGACCGTATCCGTCTAGGGAGTTTCCGCTCATTATCAATATCCCATCATATTAAACACTGGGTATAATAGCAGAGTTTCGAATCTAGCGCAACAGGGTCTAGAGGCATTGTATCCAACTAACGGTACCACAAACATAACCAACTGCACATTGTCTTCTCCTACCTTTCGTAGAAGGTAGTGAGGATTAAAAGATCTTTGGGGCAAACCAACGAAGAATAGAATCATGTGTGTTAATAACAAAGCTTCGCTTTGGTGTAAACTGCGATGCCTGTCACCACGATCGTCGTCCACAAAATCATTGGCAGCACATCAGGAAGCTGAATGCGTTATCCTTCTGCGAACGGCTTATAAGGAATATAACGTAAGGATAAATGTGAGAGTATGAGGAGCAGATACGAAACATGCATATCATGTCCAAACATTCAGTAAAATCATTACATCAGCAGATGGGCCACCAATTGCCTACGAGCGTTTTGGGCAGTGCAGTATAAATAATAGTCCACCGCTGCCTCGCTCCGTTTCACTAGCTTAATCGAGCGTAGGGTAGTTGCTAGCTTCGTATAGCTCATTTGAATTCATCACCGAAAAATAAGAGAGTGATGCTGTTCTAGCTCTAAGGCGGACATAAATAATGTGCAAAATCGACAATAATTGAAATAAAAGCAGTCGTCCACCAACTGCCGATTTGGGTGCTTGCATGCTTGTGGCAAATACGATTATAATTCTAAGGTTTGTGGCCTCTTTTCAGTTTTAGTTTTCAAGTTCATTGGATTGACTTTCCAGCAGAAATATTTTCCACTAACGTCATCAGGAGTAAATTCGGGCGACTATCAGTTTGCTTGTGTATTTGATGCCGCTGTTTAATTGAATCATCAGGGTAATCTCAATGGGTTCATATACGTTAATCACCATGATATGTCAAGTCTTACTACGCTTGTCGAGGTCAAACTTGATCCCACAATTGCCACGCAGGCTATTCGATCATCGGTGCAAGGTGGTTAATAGTTGCCCGCAGATGAGTTATGATACATTCTGCAGATGATTGTGCCCGCTTCCGCAAGAGGTTGATATATGAACAATTTAGGAAACTAATCTAGTTTAAGTGTAGTGCCTTGGATTCTACGGGCGTGCTAGTATCACCTATGTGTGTTGCATCTACGGAGTGAGGTCAACGACGGTATGGGGAACAGAATTGGATTAAAGGCATCGCTGCCCGGTTTTGCCTGTCACTGCGTCCTCCACGGCTCCAGCAACAGCACGGCTGCGCCTCCAGAATGACTGTGGGTGGATTGGACTGCACCAACCACAGCTCCATCTACCCACACTACATCCAGTTTTAGCCAGAGTGAATAATATGGGAGGAATGTGAATGTAACCAACATTGCGTCAACACATTCCGCCCAAACTATCAAAAAGCGAAGAAGCTTTCATGCCTATTTTGGAAACCATGCGTACAAGACTTACACAAGGCGGTGGTTGGACTGTGATCCGCTCCACACTGGTAGCATGAAACCACCATATAAGCCTAGCATGGTCACGTGGACCATGCAACCCTTCCCCCATCAACGATGCACAGTTACCTGTAGCCAGCAAGCACGTTTGAGCGTGTTAAAGTGGTATATATCTACTAACATTTATATCAACCGCGGCCACACAGTAGATATCAGAAAACCAACACAGAATTTGAAAGAAAGTAAACGCACAAGACTGACGCGGATCATATGATCGAATAACGGAACTCAGCAAACCGAATAAAGTGGAATGCTTTCTATCCAAAGTAGGAATATCTAATTTAAGTGCAAGTGTTGCCCAACTGCGGTGAAGTAGCGGGATGTATGCATCAACCGCAGCGTGAGGCACAAAGAAAGTTAGTGAACCTACTTCATATAAAAGCCAGATATTAGGTATCCGGCATTTTATATTCACATGATCAACACAGATCCAGGTGACCTATTACAAGCAAGTGAAAAACAAGGACGCAACTGTCTAAACATTGGCAATATCGTGTACCCAAATCTTGTTGCTCGATAACCTGTATCTTTCTCTCACAGAGTCAACTATTTGCAACTAAAATGTTACAACATTTTTCTCAAAACACTAATCCAATCAGCCCACAGAATCATCCGACTAGCATGCCGACCCA
The DNA here is from genome assembly GCA_944474145.2 of Dicrocoelium dendriticum. Taxonomy (NCBI): domain Eukaryota; kingdom Metazoa; phylum Platyhelminthes; class Trematoda; order Plagiorchiida; family Dicrocoeliidae; genus Dicrocoelium; species Dicrocoelium dendriticum. The sequence goes on from CALYDF020003970.1 coordinate 20,600, forward strand.
AATGAATACATACTCTTATATCATCTGCCTTCTGTGCTTATTGGCTCAACTCAGTCTTCCTCTTACATTGCGTCTGAAAGCCACCAAAATGCCGTTAACGGTTACATGTGGGCCATGCAAGTCTCATGCGCTAAACTGCCTGGAGCGCACACCACCCGTCTCACACTTTCTTTGTTTCGCGTATTAATCTGCGTTGCTTTCAGACTTGGTGTGACTTTGTCGCCGCTTGTGTCCAACAGAATTATTTAAATTGTGCGATCACAGGGAAATTCCCATGTTTCTACCAGTCGCAACGCTTTGTTAGTGCGCGCATGCCAATGCCAAATGGTCAACCGAAAAAGTGAGGTTGTTTCCATCGGCTTGCGACACTGTTTACACATGTGCTGTTAAGGAAATAAAATCCACGAGAAGGTAGTTGATTTGTGCACAATAGTAAATAGAAATGACACGAACTCTCATCGTAATGAGTTAACTGCTCAAGCCAGACAGTTTTCTTTTCTAGGAAAATAACTCAAATGCGGGGAAGTGTTTATGGAATAACGAAACACAGGCGACAATGTTTGCTGATGCAGGAAGCAGCTCAGAAAAAAGTGAAGATTGTGAGGCAAATCTACACCTGCCACTTTAACACATTTACCAGGCGTGCTATTAAATAGGTGGATAATAAACCACTGCAGGCTATTGAGCGTTTGGAGCGCGGAATTCGGTTGTCCTGCATGTTTTCGGTTGCAGCGCTAGCTGTCTATCATATACATTTACCTAGAAGAATGAAACCGTAGCCAAGATAGAATTCCATCTTGTGACTACTCCCGCACATTGCAGTCCCTAAATGGTTTATTCTATGATCTATATGAATACAGGTTGTTCGGGTTAAAGGTTGAAGTATTTAAAGTCAGTCTTAGCTTAGTAATTTAATTGCAGACATTTCGCCAGCAATCGAAATAACGTTTCAGTGTATAATAATAAGTAGTTTGTTGACGTGTACCTCGGCAGGCAGCGGTTGTCGAACTGATGGTAAGGAAATCAATAGTTGGCTGTTTATCTGCTTAACCCAGACATTTGTGTTACGTGATTAAAACAGTGAACGGAAAGTTTGTTGGGATAATAGGGCACCCGTTTAGTGCATGTATTATTGCACATTGCTTCATTTTTAACCATCGAACACTTGTAATTACAAGTGCTGAGTACTTGAGTACAGTCAGTTCGCACTACTCCTCACTCTGTCCAATTCTAGACATCATGATCTTTTTATAACTTATTTGTGCGCTTCAGTCGATGGCATAGGGGATAGTCTACCCTGAATTTAAATAATTCCTGGATGCCTCATCTCGCAGCAATGCCACCAATTGTCGTTGTGCGTACGATAATAGTTTGTTTATAATGACGTGTAATGCGTGGCTTGTGAAAGAAGACAATAATTTAGGCCTCCCACTGCTCTGCGGACAGCTTAAGCCACTTCAGTAGCAATAGGATACGAGTTAAAAGTTTGAAGGGGGCCAGTCCTGATCTATGTACATGACATTCCACTTGGTCAAGTTCCATAAATGTGGGGGCAGGCATAATAATAGATTCTTTTCCTTTATTGAACTTACGTGAACTGGAAACTTGACAATGCCATTATAAGTACTAAGAAGAAAAATAGGGTACATAATGCGTTTAAAATTTATTGCCACTTTAGTGAACTTGGATAAACACAAAAACGTTCCTTCCGAATTTAAAACACATATCTAGTATTTCAAAATAATGCAGGTAAAATAATGATTAACCAAATGTTAGCTTTGAGATATCCTATAATTTGAAGAGAATTTGTAATGCCTTTATGTACTGCACGATCTCAAACTGAGTAACAAGTGTTTTAATTTAAGGAGGTAGTCGGTTGTACTACAACTAGATTAAAGTACCGGACTAAACATGATGTATACTAATATATTCTTCGCAACTTATATTACGTGAAGTATTGTATACAGACCCAGTATGGCGGACATTGTCACTCACGGATCAACAGCCGGCGCGCTGCACGGAAACTGAATGTTGATGTTCACATGCATGGTCTTTACTTATGCGGTTTCGTGATGAATGAGCTAGAGGAAATATGAGACCTCTATCCTGAAAGGACAATTTCATGTGATTTGTGTCAAGAAGAGGCGGTAAGAAAGAATTCCCGTCTGGAGTAAAAGAAGTAGCTTTAATTTATTCTAAATCTGTGGCTCGTGTAGAGAAGATTTTCGAGCGCATGTCAGTCTCCTTTATTAACCGATCCATAGGGTATATAAGAGATTACTGCGGTGCGCATTGAGTCAAGTTAACAAAATAACACTTCGCATAAATTAGTACTTACATTGGTGTCACCTCTATCGTCGAGTCACTGAAGTTGAGGGTGAGAATTTGATGTATTTGGCATTTGTATATGAGTGTCAATATTTTTCGTTAAATAAATTATGCCTACGTATGCAGCGAAGCACGACAGCAAAATATTTCATTCAAAATATTGTCCATCAATGCTTACTCTGTACATGGATCCATTCCATATTTATCTATAGAGAAATTCTGAAGTTTCTGCTTTGTTTGTTGAATGTCACCTGCCCGTCTATCTGCACTTCACATGTCTCCAATCAAATCAGTGGTATTTTTATCGTTTGATCTTTCCATATTGTATAGTATAAAGAATGCTATCAAAATGAAAACCATGGTAAATATAATCCACCTTTATATTTCGAAAAGTTCCGATTGACAGTGTGTGAGTTGCTTTTCATGTATGATGTTTCAATACCTTTGATTACTTTGGTTTCTGCGGTTAGGCGATAATACGGTGACCTAACGCAAAAGATCTACTTTCCTGTAAAATATCTCGGGGTTCATAATTAATTGCAACATGTTTGCTCTTCATAGTTATGTCAGCTAATGCAGCTATAAAAACAAAATTCTCTGCTAAAATTATTGCACTAAAACTTTTTACATTTTTGTCAGATCTGCACTGTCTCCACTCACAACGTCGTACAACTGTGGTGTGAATAAATTTGCTTTTATTCATGCAACTGTAACGTCTTGCGGAATGTTTGCTCTGTGCATCGAAATTTAACATGAGCCATCGCGCACTATGCCTCAAAAATTATGCTCGATACCTGCGTGCTTTCATGCCCAATGTTATCAAAATAGCAATAGCTTTATATCGCATGATACTCTATAAAATGGCTACTTAAGAGTCAGGACAGCTAAAGAATTAATTTTACT
>CALYDF020003971.1:0-23738 GCA_944474145.2 Dicrocoelium dendriticum
GATGAGATACGCTGTCGAACGCGAGAAGGCATGCCGACGACGTTAGTACCATAGACATGGTTTCGGTCGTGCGCTTATGTTCCAGCTGTTCATTGCTCTCAGACCAATTGTGATCCATCGTTTCGGACGTGAGGGGGGCGCATTCAAGCCAGTTGCCCCGTCGGAGGGCATTCCTCTGAGGTTCATTCACAAGTCTCACCCAGTCAACGGACAGCGCGCTCAACCCCCCTGACTAACGTACCGAACATGGCATCCGGCCAATGAGAACACACTTAAGGTCAGGGGATTGGCTCTGAGCGGCTGGCGAATCGCACAGGGTTTTGCAACATTTTGGACTTCCTTTGAAAGTCTTGGACTTGATTTGCAAAATTTTGGACCTTTCATGCAAATATGCGGGAAATGCTATAGGAATACATTGTAGCATAAGCCTAGATCACGGATGGACTATGTGACAGAGTTTGGTTCCCCGGATGAAGTTAAATTCGTAGTGGGATGCAAAATCTGTGACAGAGTACACCGGAGTTTTGCCTGAAGAATTTAATGACCCATTCATTTGACCAGAGTTCAAGGGAATTCAGATCCGTTTGAATAGTTTGGAGGATTATCTGCAGATGTTCTGGAGGAAATGGATCGGAGATTTTGTGTCATCCACAAATAGAAAGGGTTTGGCAGATTTAATTTTATCGAACACATTATATATATATATATATATTTGAGGAACAGAGTGGCACCAACTACGCTAACTAGCAGTACTCTGCTCATTATTTGTCGTGGTTGTTATTCCAGGTTATATAGTGTAACATTTGGAGTGCGACCCTCTAAGAAAGAGGTAAACACAGCCAGGAGTGTCATGGACACAGAATGACCTCAGCTTCAACACACGTCGCTTATGCGTGACATAATCGGAGGCTTTGTGCACATAAAGGAATTTGACCAGCACCGGCATTTGGCTTTTATAGCCGACGTACTGTAATCCATACCATTTCTCACTTACTAACATCCTTAAAGCAATCACTTACATTCTTAGTGCAGAAGCTTTCCTCCTTAACGCAAAGGCTGTCATCCGGGTAGCATCCACGTAGCACTGCGTGGGCAGAGGCTACCAACCAATAGAATTCGGTATAGCGTAGAGACTGAAAACAGTTACGCGCAGAACACCCACGCTTTCGGAGCTGGGTAGGAAAACTGTGAGAGTTGCGTGAGACTATCGTAGCCCAACTCAAATGGACGGCATAAAGAACCCAGCCGGTGCATAGTGTGCCTCGCGACCTCACTGGACAATCGTGGTGTCTTAGACATCAATTGGAGCGCGCACAGTACCTGAGGGAAGGGAAACGCTTGCGCTCAGAAAACCGGTTATAAGCCTGAAGTGGAGTCAAGCCCCTTTTTGTGAGTGAGCGAAGGAGATGTCTGAGGCTAGGGCGCAATTGATGCACGCAAGACAACGGTGAACCACGTTGACTTGGTGCTAAGGAGGTGCTCTAAACAAGAGGCGTTTTGTTGGCTATTCGGGCTAGTTCGGTCTGATAGTTGAAGACGCAGTAGAAGCTGCCGTTTGACCTCACAATCAAGTTGTTCGTAACATAAAGAGCGAAACGATATCCGTCGCAGCAGAATGGATACCAATCACTACACGTAACTTCCTTTTTATGCGACGAAATAACACTTTTGTGAGGAATCCTCAGGTCTAAGTTGAATGTGGGGTAGAAGGTAAACATAGCTTAAACAATTCGCCCCCATACGAACCACATAATTCAAATCTGATCTAGGTAGTCAGGACAGCTCCCGGGTGGAATGATATAATCACCAACGGAGCGATGAAGGAAGCATGTGATAGATGTTTGATTGCAGCCTTGCAATTTTCTTTCAAAGGATATGTTAAAGATGGATTATATTACTTTCCTCCTTGTTCCGCAAGTACGCAGCCAAGTAATATTTTGTTGCGAATGGATTACACTACAAGCAGCTGGTCTCGTGAAATATGGGGGTATAGCGAGCCGGTGCAATCTACGGCAGTGACCCCCAACCTTCGTATCGCCGTGGACCGGTCGGCGTTTGCTAATTGTAACCCGGCCTGTTTAGGGTGTTTGTTGAACTTTTATGTTTTAGATTGTTTTGAGTGAATAATTTTAATGTAATTGTGATTGAACATGCCTTGAAAATTGTTGTGTCGGAGCCCCACGACTGCTTCTACCCACTAACGGTAGTGAGAACACCAACGACCGAGCAACAAACAATGTTCACGCAGCAAGCCAAACCGGCCACCAAGCGTCTGTCTGTGTAACTCAATCACAATATTCAAATTAGGGCATATCACACGGTATGCGGAAAGGCTGGGCTTCGATCAGTCAATGCTGGACAGTTCAAAAAGCGGAGGATCGATAAGTTGCCTCAAGAACGAACGAAATTCACAAAGTAAAAGCGAATAAGCGTAAGCTTCAGTGCCCATAAAAGCTAGACACAAATGAGAGGCAAAAGTGAACGTATGCGAGGAACCGGAAGAGAGGGCAGGGAGAGTAGGAGTGAGTGGGGCAAAACTCACAAAATAACGGGGAGCGGTGGAGTATTATTACCTCCGTTATAATAAAACTAAACTCCAGTTACACCAACAAATAGATATAAAGTGATGTAATATGTTAACTCAATAGAACGCTAAATTACAGACAACCATGTGCATGTTCCTCTGCAACGAGACTGCTCCATCTGGGGCAAATAGGAGACAATGACGCTTGATATGTGCTGCCTAGGTCCAGTTCATTTGATTGCTTTGTTTCGGCTGCAGCCACTGCAGAAAACCCCGCTTCACAAAGCTAGGTTGTCAGAAATGCCAATCTGCGCGTAATTCACTATGAATTTAATTGCAGAACACGAACGAAGTTGTTGGTCACGAAAGTACTATCAAGGATGCCGTCATTTGCAAACTCAATAGTGGTACATAATGTGGAATAAATGAGTAATAATAATGCGATAATTTCACAGATGGTGAGTCAACAGTTTAGAAACTGACCTGCAAACCGTCGGAATCCACAACCTCTAAAATTCATACACACACATCCATTGTCATAACCACTATCTACCAGATGAAAAAATATCATATATGGTGTTCTCTTGCTTGGCAATTGAAATGAAAGGAATTTGGTTTTTCCATTACGTCCAGAAGAAGAACAAGCATGCCAGTGTGTCCGCTATGTATTGCGTAGGGGCGCGAAATATCAACTTCACCCTTGCGTCTGTGAATGTATACGATGTTAGAAAGTTTGTAGAATCCTGTTACTGCTGGTAGTCTGATTCATTATTCACATCCTCAGCTGCTAAAATTGATGTACTTGGCAAGTCCCAGTTTATTTCATTTGTGTGACATGTTTGGGAATAAGAAGCAACCAGATGGCTGTCAGCCAGTTTGCATCCAAACAATTCCTCTGAGAGAGTATCCATAGCAATTGCGTTTGTAGAAGGCAATATTTGCTCATTTGTCTCAGGTCAAGTTTGAATTGTTCTCTCAAAATCTATTTCTACAGAACAAGGAAAGCCCGGTTTAAAACACAGTGATGGTTGAGTTCTGCACCTCTTCCTTCCAGGTAGAAGTTATGTAGAACACCATGTCTAATAAATTTATTCGTCTCATGAAATCAGTTCCGGACATATCTTTGTGTGATTTCAAGATCTTTGGAAGATGGGGAGGCTGTTTTTGTATTAAGGTTTGATTTAAGCGCCTGAATGACACTTTGATCGTAAATTTGAAATAACACAGTGGTGTTGGGCGACAGAAACTGCAATTTGATATTAAGTAGGTGGAATTAAGAAGTGCAACGGCTTTGTAGAGAGAAGGAATGATGTTGCGTTTTCCTGTATTTTGTTTTTAAATCTTCGGGAATAGCTATGGTCATCCATGCCTTTTTATTATCCTTCTAAACTGCTGGTAGTTTTCATGTTGATAGTACTAAAATTCAAGAGTTAGCTGATTTCCAAATCACTGCAGCCGGTTCTCGCTCCTCCAATGTGGTAGTGAACAGCATAGCTGTGATACGCGCCTTCCTTCTTTTCTCACCTGCGCATTTCTATCCTTTTACACAAAGCCTTTATCCGACGTCGTTTTGAATAGCAAACCGTTTCATGTGAAATAAAAATGTCTTGAACTGCGTAGCTGGAAGGTATTTCGGGCAATTTTTCTGACTAATCGGACGCAACACACCTATCTGATTCATCGTTTTCGCTCGATTGTTTACCAAACACAAGATCGTCTACTGAAGAAAGCCTATAGCTAACTGTTTGACGATGTAAAGTCTGTGTTTTGTAATTCTTTTGCGAAGTGTAATGCTCGTTCTTGAATCACGTGTCCGGATAATGGAATTTTCCTTTCGGTGCTGACTGACGCTATTTCCAGCAAGGTGCGTTCATGTATTCGTTACCCATTTTTCTATTATTCTTTATTTTCAGTCTTGGTGTGCGTTTAACACAGTCATTCAAAAACGTCTTTCCTCTTTTATGTTACACGGATTTGTGTTCTACCAACTCTGAAATTTTGCGCCGATGTTAGCGAACTGTTCCTTCTTAATATCGTCGAATCACTGACATCATTTCTTTAAATGTGAAAGCCTTTGGCTTTGCTGAAATGGAACTAGCCATTTGGTCCTTCGTAATAAAGCTCAAAAAGAACTATAAAAATGACCATGAATATGCAGTAAGCACGTAGGTCAGGAGTACACACTCAGTTTTGAAAATCGACTGGTTACACAGCAAACAAACACACACAGAAAGTGATAGTCACAGTACTTGCGACTGTGTAACGGTATCACAAATCGCAGAGTGCGCGAGGGGAGTACCAATGCTCTTTTATTTTGTAACAACGCTCTGTCAGATTTGCTCGTTGCACAGCCCATAGCAGCATAAATGCATTACTTACATCGGGTGAAAACCCAAGGGGAATTGATGCGTCACTCGACAATTCTGGTGTGGCTTCTTCATGTCGTAGGTTGGCCACCGCGCCTGTCTAGCAACCGCGAGGATCGCGCGACACAGAAGACGATGACCGGGCACACACATTACGTGTCCAAGGCACCCCAGCTGAGCAGCGGGACGAGCTCCTCCAGCGAATGGCTGCCTCCATCCAAACCACGCTGTCTAAGTTACACATTGGTTATGTGGTACAGCGGCCACACACGGGCAATCGACCACAAGCAACAGTGCTCAAAGACAGAGAGACAGCGCAGGTCGGCGATACGAACAGGCCAAGTCTCACAACCGTAAAACAGTACAGCGCGGACAGTCGCACAATAAACCCGTCCTTTGATAGATATACCGATGTCATGGCGACGCCACAAGTGCTTCAGCTTAGAGAAAGCGAGGCGAGCTCTTGGGATACGAAATGAATATGGTCTCCAGTAGATCCATTCGCTGTGATGCAACTACCCAGGTAGGCAAAACTCACCGTAACCTTCAGTCTCTCACAACCAAGAGTGAGTGCATGTACGGGCATCCGAAAGTCTTGGGAAAGAACTTTGCACTTGGGGGGGAAGTCATCCCATATCTTGACGCTTCAATCGCAACTTGGACGACTTGTGGACCGTCACCCAGCAAGGCGATATCATCAGCATAATCCGAGTCAACAGCTCGGCTACCTGGGATGAGCTCAACGTCAGCGCGTTTAACGAATTATGCAGAGCATTGTTTAGGACTTCCTCAATGGCAAGGTTATTAAGATACTTGCACCTACATTGTCCCGGATGAAAGCTTTAGCCGGAAGTTACGTATATTGGCCTTTTAATTGACAATTGGTCCCGTTCAAGGCCCGTATTTTGATTTGTGATTGATGCGTAGACCAAGTGGCCGGTTGTATACTTGATAAACACGACTACGACAGCGGCCACGGTACCGTTCTGTTCACCAAACACCTCGGTTTCCGATAACGGTTCGCAATTTATCTCCGACGATAATGGTGTTTATTGCCAGTGTAATTGTATCAAGCACTGCCGGTCGCCTCCGGGGCATCCCCAGTCCAACGGGTAAGCAGAATGATTCGTGGATACCATCAATAGTTTACTTTTAAAGCTGCGGGGGGAAGGACCCACAGTGGATATCATACACCTGTTCCTGTTAAGTAATATGGGCTACGCCAAACCCCGATCTACCAGCGGCAGATACCCAGCGGAAGCCATGTTCGGCAGTGAGACACGTCCTCCACTTAAGGCAGTACTTTCTAAGGTTACGCAAAGGCTACTGGCGTCAGGAGTGAACAGTTGTTTTCTACTAGCGGAGCCGGTGTACGCGTTGGATGCATGGCCAAACCACCAAATCTGGCAACCTGCAGTGGCACGATAAATAAAATGCTCTGTGCTGTATGTGGTGTCTGTCAGAACGTTGTCTGTCATACGGCACGTTTATCAGTGACGCAAACGACAAATCGAACAAACAATCACTTCTACTTTCGAGTTGCCGTTTGATATATCGCTGGACACATTTGAACTACCAAAAATTGTGGGCGTATTGAACCGACAGATAGGTGCGCAGAGACATGCGACGGAGTCACTGGGAGAAATACGCGGCCTACTAAACCTATGTAATGTTTACAGGTGAACCCAGCGCTTCATTCGTATGAGTCTGGAGAACGTGTTTTCAAAGAGGGAGATGTTACAATAGACAATTTGATGCCTTAAAAATGCAATGTCGTTCCATACACCTGACCGTGAACTTCACTCTTACCTAATGGTCCACTGTGGTTCATATCCATCAGGCCGCCTCAAGTCCGAAACACTCACACCGTAACCTTTGTGGTCGGCTATCTTGTCCGTTCCATGTAACTTGAGATCTGGTCCATATACTGTCCGATACGGTGAATGTCTTTGTTCTGACGGCCCTAAAACCCATTAACCGCAATTATAACACTTAGGTGAGCGACTATGCAGGATCGAGTTTGCGTGCCGTTCCTGGCCGTATGTCCGTTTTAATGACGGTGCTTAGAAATCCGTGGACTATGGGAAAGCTGCGTTGCTCCGGAACAATACATTTGCATCTGATGGACTGATGGGGTTCAACAGCAATGGAAAGTATACTCCCTAGACGTTCTGTGAAGTCCTCCCAAAGTTCATTTAACCTGTGTTATTGTTCAAGCTTTTGGTAGGTGCCCTACAGAGGGTTTAAGGTGTATCTATCTGGGAGTTGATTACCTGCAGGTACATCTTGCGTTGTTATTCTAATGTTCTACAAGCGCAGGCGACTCGTAATTGTTAGTGCAGCTAAACCGACCAGACCGCTCTCTTATGTGCAGCGCACCTGCCGCTCAGCTTTGCAACATGGACGAAAAAGTTCTTCGCACACGATTCGATTTATGGTTTTCATTATAAATAATGAAAGGGAAATAGTTGGTCTGCCGAAACTCAGCATACCCAGTAATTCACTGGAACATGAATCGTTTTTGACGTCTGGCAAACCGAACACTTTAGACCGTCGCACAAATCACATCTATGCGTCGCTTTTGGGTTCCTGCAGCCTTTCAACATGTGACGAGCTAGCAAGTCGGTTAAGTTGCTGAATATCGGACGGTGGAAGTTGCCTAACTGTGCACACCCTCCTACGCGTTTGTGTTGTGTGGACCAACATGTTAAAATCCTTCGGGTGTCGAACTATGAAAGAGTCGCGGGACATGTTGGACTGGGGCCCGTCATGTCAGGCCTGAGAAAGTTGTCAGTTGGGGACGGCCGTGTCTCCAAAACAGGTGAGTCATGCTGCATGGGGCTTCACACTTGTACAACCCCCTAACAGATTTGGCAGCGAAGACGAAATGCGCACTGGTCAGCGGTGACTTGCTCGCTCGCCTAAGAACCGCTTGCACCTGAGCATGGAACTACCTAATGGGGTTGAGAAGGGTCAAACTACAAAAGGTGCCGGACACGTCTGGCCTGAAAATGTTGCCAATGTTCTCGTTCGCGTGGCTAACGACTCGCGCCGTAATCACCACAACTGAACCCCATTGAAGGGATTTGGAGCATGATTAACTCCTACGTTAAACAAGACATGAGGAGGAGATATAGCCAAATGCTCCAAGGAGATCCAGCTGGTGTTCTGAGCATGACAGAGAGGAGGATAGAGTTTTCGGAGCAGATTGTTGCGGAAGCACGCGCTTTCGTGACACTGAGCCACTGTCAACAAATGGTGCATCATGTAAGGCAAAAGTATGCTGCTGTTTTACGCCTACATGATTTGTAAATACTTTAACCTCACTGATAAATTGCACTGTAACTGTCACTGTTGGTTTTATTTTTCGAATATTTGTTGGCCCAACCTAAGTGGGGTGCACAGTGGCACTCAGTTGCCATTGCTTCCAGTCCTGCGTGGTTCCATCGGACATGGAGGTAATTCGAGTGTTACGATGACAGTTGTTTCCTGCCCGTTAGTAAAGGTTGCGATCCAGTGGAATCAGCAGTTGAGGTTGACATCGACTTGGATACGGCCACTAGAAAGTTGGATGACCAAACTTTTAGTCCCCTTGACGATCGCTTATACTCCACTGAAGTGAAAGTGATAACATCACCATCTATCAGAGGACACCATTCGACCCTTCAGATTGAGGTCTGTTCAAGTACGCAGTTAAAAATCGTTGAACTTGGAAAGAAAAACCGCCGAAAATAACCATCAGGTAATATGCTACACTAATAAATGTAGGCGCAAAAAAGGAAGAACTACTATCCATACGAACCCACATTATGTTAAGCTTTATTGGCTTGATTAAAAACTGTCGGCCGTAAATATTCGCCTATAACTTCCTTTTACATGACGTCGTATTCGAGGCTCTGTGGACAACGAACAACCCCAAGAAACGTACAATGGTATGATCTGTATCATACGATTAGGTCACCTGCCGTCCATCACGAAAGGTTATAAATACAGCAGTAAAAATCGGCAAGTCGGATGCAAGTTTTATTAATCAATGCCTGTATTCATAATTTCCTTACACAAATATACGAATTACTATAAAAATTTGGAATGTTCATTCATGTATCTGGTGGGAAATTGGGTAGTTTACGTTGACTCTGCAACGGAAGAGAAGAACGGAATAAGTTTAGTTGAGTATAAAATTCGTCCAGGTTTAATGTACACCTCCACATACACAAAGTTAAATGATTTATGCAGACTATATTCCGGTTTAACATGTTAGGTTTAAAATGTTTCATGTCCTGGAAAGATTTTAGGCGATAATTTGAATCAAGTCATCATTAATTCCATACATTAACACGTTTCTAGTCTTGAGGCCACGTTTTCAACAATTAGCATGAAACCTGTTAATGCATTCCACTGTTATTATTTTACCAAATTTTTCCCTCGAGAAAACACAGCTCGGAAAATTATTGTTTGATTTTATTGCTAGTTTTCACAGATATTCTTTTCGCTCTAGGTCTAAGATCAACACGCTTTAAGGCTTTAATCAATGAAATATAGCTGAGTATAGCACTAACCTGGTTTGATGTCTACCAAGCGGTTGACCAAATCGACGTAGATATTCATTGTTTTGAATGAATCTATTTAAAGCAAGAACGAACCCGTTTAGTTGGATAATAACTATTGACAAAACGCATGTAATGTTTGTTGCGACCGGTGAGCTGACAACGTCTATCCCTCTGCACTGCTTCTCCTGTTGTGTTTGCTACACTCAGGTTGAATTTCCAAGCTTAGGAAAATGTCAGCCTCAGAAAACACTCTATTGGTACACGTTATTTTACTCCAGGGTACTCAGATGCAGGCTACCGTGCTTAGTGCTGTTAGAAATGGTTCGCAATTAATCATACGCCTATTCAAGTTAGCACTTATGTTGGCGTAAATTAACGACTAATTTATGTACTTGAATCCTTTTTTAAATTAATTCGAAGTAAAACTTGCTTAATTGCCTTATCAACCGGCTTTTCTGCGTTGGATAGGCTTCTTTACCAAATGAAATGAACAAAATTAGCCAACTGTATTGTAACATCCCTTGATCTCTGAGCTAAGGCGCAATGTGCAATCAATGAAACACACTCTAGAGGTAGCAAAATAGAGGCTGTGCAGGCTGTTCGGTTTGCCCTCAAACATTTAGGAATGCAACTTTCGGGAATGCAATGAACTACTACTTAAGCTATGAAGGGGTACATTTAGACAGCCCTGTCTAACTGAAACTATGAGGAAAGTGGCTGGATAGACCTCATAATGTCTAATTTTCATGGACGGGATTCGGCTCAAGTGCATGCGTGGATGTTTTATTGGTAAGAAATGTATTTCTGTTTGAGACCGACGGCTTGAATATCAACATATTTAACCTAAACGTTAAAGGGTTTGGATGCTTATTACTTCAAAGCGGTCAAGTGTCCGCGGAGGCCCAATGGGATTCCCTAATGATACCACATAGTTAGGTGCAGAGCCTGCATTCGTTGTATTGACTTACGTGTGTGAATTTCCTGGTGTAAACCAAGCAGTTTCTCAAGCAAAGTAAAATCGTCGATCGTGACTGTAAATAAATAGTGAAAAGATTTGTATAATTGATTCGCGTTAGAGGAGCAGCCAACTGCCTTGAAAAGAGAGGATAAATGTGTTCTAACGGGGGCTAGAAAAGTAGTAGCTTTGCACAACCCCATGAACTCATCCCGTCGTGTGATTTTATATTGCTATTTGTTAACATTTTGTGTTTCGTTGTATAGCACATTTGTCCCAAATGGAACATAATACCCGTGACACAAATTCTGTAATCGTTTAGTCAGTCCGAATGACTTTGCTCAGGTGTATTCAAAAATGACTACTACCTACGCTGGTATGCGGTGTAGGTCAGCCTTCTAGCACGATAGTTAATTAGTATTAACCTTTTTATCTGCGCACCGGCGGACGTTCTTCTAGTTACAGCGTGCGGAAGAGTAGAAGTCTATGAGTCAGAGTGAATGCTTAACTCGCACTGATGTTTTGGCATTGGTAAGGAGCAGTACTGATTCTGTAGTTTAATTATCTTTGCTATCGCTATGATAGTCTTTCCAGATTTAATATTATTATTGCAACCCATTAATTTGAGGTTAGACCATCGCTTAACTAGAGATCAGGTGAAGCAATAAAAGCTTCTAAAACTAGAAAATGAATAGGATTTTGTTCCGTATTTCACCAAGAATGTTGTTAGTTTCCTCACAAAATATAAACTAAGCATTTCCAAATGCAGCGCATCAGTTGTTAACAGAAATAATAACAAAGTTTCTTTTTTCTGCCTAAGCAAAGCGTGCAGTTCTGCGGGGGAACATTGCTGTCGCAAATGTAGCACTTGCAATGTGCAGTAAGAAAGCTGATATAGCAGAGGCTCTGCAATTTACCTGTGTCCGATTCCGTTGTAGATAATAAAGCGATATTCCTTCTGACATTAGCAACTGTTGCTACGCTTAGTCTTTAGCAAAATGGCACATTTCACTTATAATTTATGATATTTGGTTACCTAGATCATCAGCAGATGCCGGTAAAGTTATTGCTTGTGTTAAGGATATTAACTGTTTAAAGTCTCGCATCCGACGTTATTGGGATATATTTATAATTAAGTATCTGACCCAATGTAACAAACTGGCAGCGGCTGGCGTGCGTTGCATCCCACCAGATTGCTAGCGTATTTGCTCATATTCCAGTGTAAAGAAACCGTAGTCATTGGCCTGCGTGGTTGGAACTTTATTACTTAACTTCAGGTAATAAGCTAGTCTTACTAGGGACAGTATTGCAATATCAATTATGCCAAACTGAAAATGGATTAAACGAAGTTATTTGTTGTCAGTGGCAGTGTTTGCTACCGTGGACAAGCCGGTTTCGCTGACCTAACCAAAACAGCATTTAAGTAAATTTCTTTTTGTGATTATTCGCGTCTCCATACCGAAAGAGTGTGTAATTAAAAAGCATCGAGTTTCCCTTTGACTATATATATCTTGCAAGATTGCTGTCAATTTCAACATCACAAGATGACATTCGAAATGACTAAAAATTCTATCATGACTATTCTCTTTCCTACATAATGTTGCAAAAGACGTCGATGAAAAATGTTTATACTCTACGTGTCTGCTTAACTACGCAGGCATAATTTGTGCTTTGAGATGGTCTAGATAAAATGCGGAACAGGCGGCTGCGATTTGTACCCTAAAGTCAGCTGTCCAAAATTAACTTCTTCACTGACATCTTAAACCAGGTCAGCTGCACACGGCATTTTGCTACACTTTTGCCCCGTACATATTTTCCCCTGGTCTGGAAAAGACGGGCTTAAGAAAAACCGATGCTAACACCCAAAACCTACCTATTAACAGTCCACTGCAAAACGGATGAATTTTAATTCAGTACGCAACATTATAATTTCATCACAAGAACTTGGTAACTAATAGTGATAGCTGAACAGTCTATGCAAAAACCACGAATTGATCATACACGTAAAACGTAGACATTTCAAGCGTAAACAAGGCACGATCTCACTCCTAGCACCAGAAGACGGAAACATAAACTTCGCCCAAATCAGTGAAATGTATTATCAACACTTCTTCTTCAACTTTAACGAGAATCTTGAAGCCATAATGCTGGTTCTGCTGTCATTCATAGTCTAGCAACGTAACGGTATCCCAGCTGAGTTATACGACACACGTAAACGTATCCGGTGTAAATGATTTTTTATATCTTGGGTACAGATATTCCTTTATAAAAGGAATTGCTTAGGGGATTACACCCCCTGAGTACGCTTAATCTCCTCATAAACTCCCGCACCTTGGCAACCAAATGGAAATAAGGCATATCGGGTGGCGCGATAAACCAGGCTAAATTTTGAGAGGATATATTATCGTCCAACAACCCATAGATAGAATCTAACAAATTGGGACAGCAACATGTCAAAGCTAGATTGGTCAAGGTCGTAATACCTGCAATGTTAATACATAAAACTCAGCACGGATTATTGAATTCCAGGTATTGCATAACGTGACAGTCATATCTTTCAGAAACATATGTGCTGTATAATTTAGTAACTGGCTATCTATTGGCAAGTTATTATTCGACCCTCAAAATGACGCTAAATTTTGTCGATCAAATATGATCGGTATAGCGACATAGCCTTCTAAAATCTATAAGTAATATCTTTTACATGATACATTCTATGCGAGCGAGCGTTAACCCACTTGAATTTTGGTTGACGAAACCGAAGGCTGTTTGCAACACTGTATGTTGCCTCTTCAAAATACCTGTGAAGGATGATGTCAGGTTAAAACTTGTGAATTCAAGTTGTCCAAAATGGAGTATGGTGGAACATTATAAATGCAGTGAGTACAAATACTGAATACTTATATTAGATGAGTTCTGATTAAAGTATAATGCGGCGCACTAATTTAATTGCAAGCAACGACTACTAACCAAATCACAGATCCTTAACACAACTAGGAGAAACTAGATATTAGCAGTCGAATATAAACGGTGCGAATTGACAAATATGCGGTTAAGATGCTCATGCAAGAGTCCTATGATGCTGTAAGTATTATTCCTGAACATGCAGCGAATGATTCAAAGGGTCACTTATTATTTTCCTATTCAGTTTGTTGCATGCGGTAGAAAGAAAAGCATGGACATGACACATATTTGCTTAATTTGGAGCTTTTTATAAAGCGGCTAATCATGAAGCGCAGTTATCCATGGATATTATTATGTTAACTCAGAATGTATACTGATTTAGTTATTGGCAAAGTATATTGTGTACTTGTATTGGCTGCTATCATGTGACAATATGGTTCCGAAAAAAATTAACATTGAATCAAATATTTGGTTTGAGCCGAGGTGCATTATTCTGTACATCAAGTGTTGATTCTAAACTTGTGAGATTCAGTCAAAATAGGCTTATTAATTGCACTCAGATCAAAAGCTCTCCACATAATGCAACTCACCCGATACATACGACTTTAAATAGATCCTCAAATTGGAAAGCAATGCGCTTGTGTAATCGGCAGCTTCACAAAAAGGAAGATGGAGGCAAAGTACATCAACTGAAAGTGCTCCGATTAAGATTCTACCGCGACCAAGTAAACAATGTACTCAAACGTTTGCACCATACTCTGTAAACTCTAACAATAAGGCTGGAATGTGACTGTATTTGGGTCTAAAATATTAGTTGCGAAATCATTATCTACACGAAACAATATTTATTTCGAAAAGCGCAGTAAGAAGACGAAGGCTGGCAAATGCACGCATTTCGTATTGTCTCATCAGTACCATTAATATTTATGTCAACTAATAAAAATCACACATAAGTCTGTATGCAGTCAAGTAAAAAATGCCCACATGTTCAAGCAAATGCATCGGTATTCTGCAATTCTGCTACTGCAGTATTCTAATGCTAGTATTTTTGTTTATTTTCTTTATTTTTATCGAGCATTTTAAGTTTTAACATCTTTCTCATTCAGCATTTATATTTTAAGGATGGCTGCGGATCTGCCTGATGCTTAATTATACCCATGTTTTAGTCATCCACCCTTCGTAGTAGATATTCTGTATTAATTGGCTCTTAAGTTTTCAACTTTACTCTGTGTTGCATTATTCACTGTTCCGTCAACTTGCAAATAACAAGTCCGGATACCTTCGGTGGCACCATATCAGAGGATATCTCAAGTGCGTCACATATGAGAAGGACCTGGGAGTATTCGTCTTGCACGATCTCAAGACATCGCTTGACACGCAGACGAAGGTCACGGTAGCCAACTGAATGCCCTGGACTTTGCGAAGGTAGTTCGTCAAAATTACGCCGGAGATTTTTACTACCACGTTCGCTTGGCATGTCTGTCCAATCCTAGAATATCTTCTCCCGGCTTCTAACCCCTAAAGAAATATAAACATGATCTGACAGATGGTCCAGAGGCAAGGTTAAAAATATATAGCGAAGCTTCGGGATCACCACTACACTCTTCCATTTAAGAAATTGAACCTGTTCTCCATGGAATACTGCCGCCGTTGCGGCGATCTGCTGTACACCAGACGCATTCTAAGGGGAAAGCTTTGGAGTGAGCAGTTACTGTTCTTCTACCTCATTGTTGGCAGCGCGAACCCGTGACCACAAGTGGAAATTACTTAAGCCGAGGACACTTCGCGCCCGTCCGCAAGTTGCTCTGTCTTCCAGGGTAATAAATGATTAGAACAGTCTGCCGAAGCACGCAGCTGACTCGCAGACAATGGAAAGTTTCAAGCGATTGCTGGACACCCATCAAACACACATTGCAGGGCCCTGATGATCCTACTTTACAGTTGACGATTTTCGAAGTAGTGACGCTTCCCGACAGGAGGCACCCACCTTGTGATAATTCGTGATCGATGGAGCTGACAAGAGATCTCCCACCTGCTCCCAATATTCCAATGTATTCTAATGAATATTAAAACTACTTTTACGATATAGTAAAAAGAGCTAGATACTAAAAAATGGAACTACATCTCATTACTGCACGATCTTCTGAAAGACGCTTGCATGTGCCTGCGTGATTCAGGGAATCACTATAAACTATAAAAAGACGGATTAAAAGCGTGAAAGCGACAAAATGACTACGATTTTCTATCAAGATGTGACTTGCTATCTGAGCATCGGAACGTAGTTTCCTACATTTACTCCGACTCTCTAGCTTATATCAGGTGCACATTTCCGTGGTCCCGTTGATCTCGGCAATTGACATGCCACTTTCGCATTCTTACCAGTAACGAGATTGGCTGAGGAAACGCTATAACCGGTAAGTTAAACAATGTTCTCTCATTCTGTAGCAAAACAACGGAGTTCCATTAACTTGCGGAAAACACGAAAGTGGACTATAATATAACGTCTGTTTGACAACCAGTGACTATTTGCTGACGTGCCGCTGCTTAAATCATTCAATCTCCTTTATACGCGCACAACTGAAGGTAAAATTTCGCATATAGATGAACTTGTGTATGTTGTTTCTGTTGAACGAATGAATGTAGATGCCGATATAGTTTAAATATTATTACCACCAAGACTGTTATTTGCTAAAAAGTATCCAAGCATAACATGCAAATAGGACTTTGCTACGCAAGTCCAACCCGAACAGACCAGAAATGGTTTCCGTTTCATTAATCAATACCTCTTTCTCCATTTGCGACAGCACGTATGTTCTCCAATATACTAGCTAATCTGTAAGGATTCAAGATTAACTTCCTCGTGGCATAGTTAGAAACAGCCTTATGGTACCCTGCAACTCGACGGTCTTGCGTGCCCTATTAAAAGCAGATCGCTTAGAGTTACTACCGAAATACTATTTAGTTTGTCGAATTTTCCGACATTCGGCGGCTGATACCCAGTTACTGGAAACGGCTAGATTTCGTAGGAATTTTCACCCTTTACTTGTATCGTCCGTACATCTATTCCTTCAACCGAAGTGCAAATTTACCGAATAAAATTTGACCATCTTATACCTTGCCAGTGAATTGCACGATGATTCATTTTCAGCCATAGACTCCACTATCGCTGATGCGTTCATACGGGAACAGCAGGGTAGCAAAAGTCTTGCTCCGGAGTAACACGGAATTTGCCGGAATTCGTCGTGCACCAGGAATATACTGACAGCACATGCATGATGCACGGAATAACTCGATGCTGTTGTCTCTGTATATGTCGTAAAGCTGGACTTCTCAAAAGCACTTAAGCAAATGCATTCTTGCATTTGATTTAGTAAGTTTCTGAAAGGTGGAGTTAGTGATCCTTTCTTGTGTTGCACAGTCAACCTTCTCATTTGATGCCATCTGTATGCAAGGTTTTCCTGCCACATATGCCACCCGATTGATGTCCTTGTGGTATAACCCAATGCCTGATAATCTGGTGTACTCAATCCATAAAAATAGAGAGACTACACTTGCCAGCATCTTTGAAAACGCAATAAAATTACATCGCAATTCTAGCTGACAGCGCAGTTGAGCCGACTGGAATATTAAAAAAATATTTCCCCCTCGCGTGCACAGACTTCGAAATTCGTCGCAACGCAAGTATATAAGTATCCCTTATTATCACAATTCTGAAAACGACTTAATGTCACAATGACATGCATATGCTATATTTTGAGGTACGTGGATAAAAATGATGCAACCGTACAGAAAAACTGTAAACAATATAAGAGACTCCTTAATATCCAAGAAGGAATAATTAAAGGCGTTTTACTACAGACCCTAAAATGATCGTGCAATATGCAGGTTCTTTTATGAGCAATAGTTTTCACGTTTTATTTTTCTTTCAATCCATCCTACGCTGTTTGCTAAAGGTTTGCTTATAAATCATAATTTCACTGATCTTAAAGCCTTATAGGAATTAGAATACCGAAAATATTCACGGACCTAGTTAAACAATAGGCGTGGCCACTAAACCACAAGGATTTTGGTTCCATTTGATAAACAGCTGAGTTGGTTATGGTGAATGTCAAGAGTGCGACAATAACCTGAGTACTTATGTTATATATTAAATATTAGGGCAACACCGAATAAAGAATTGTCCGTTGCAAAATATGATGGACACATTTTTCTCCTTAACCGTAAAATCACGCCAGACTTGCATTTATTTTGTTCTGATAACATTAACCGTTTTGTTGAAGCAACTTACATCTGTTTGCTCCAGCTAAATTATACATTCGACGGAGGAAACTTTCTGTGAGCTCCTCGGATCCTGAAAGGCATAAATTTGCAGCTTGTTCATATTACACGTCATACGTATGTCAGTTTGACCATGATGATAGTACACTGATATTTTTCAGTGAACGAGCGGAATTTAATGTACCGCTTTTAGCCTTCAGAATATGCCACACAAATTGTTTGCATATGGATAATTATTTTCCTTAGTGAAATTGTGACCGACATGGTTAACAGATCTAAACGTGATGCTGATGTGCTTCCCACCACGAAAGTAGCATTGGGTAGCATTTATACTTACAGAGTGCATATGTGAGGGACTATAAATAAGGGAAACTTTGAAGCATCAAGTTATTGGACAAAATCAGATGATATTAGGTTGTAATATTAACGTCATTAAAGATCTTACAAAAATGGTTAACTGGCAGGCAAACTAACAGATTACCTTGAGTTACCTCATGCAATATTACTTGAGATTCACTTGAAATGATGAAAGAGACTTCACTCTAAAAATTGCTTAGTTAAATATAACCTAGACTCGTCTACACCCACCGCAAAACGATTAAAATTGGATATTACAGTTTTATTTCTGTTCTAAAAACAATACAAAATATTTCCTCTTCGATTCTTCTCACAACTGCAGCAGTTAAAGTTAAAGCACAAAATTTTTGGCTTATCGGTGTTTGTCAAATCTGATTATTTGACTACCAGGTTGTGCATTAGTAGATGCAAAATTATGAGCGAAATATTTTCTCAATCAATGTAAAATGCATGTTGCATTTAACCCAATAGAAGAAATATAAAAATGAATGCTACAATGGTACTTGAATGCGATTAAGCAGTTGATGTTACTAATCGCTAGAATCATTTGTTGCACCAGTGTAAGGGAACGATGAGATTTCCCTGTATTTCGGTTCATAAGAAATATGGGGCTCTAAGTAACATGAAAGTATGTAAAGGCTAAAAGGTTCCCCATTTGTTTCCTTTCAAACATTTATCTTCTAAATTTATTCACCACATTTAAAATGCCGGGCTGTTACCGTCTGAGAAAATCATGAAGAAGTCATCAGTTTATAAACATACCTATAGCAATCTGCATCCAAGTCTGTAGCATAGCGTCGTAATCTGCCGCACCGAGTGAGGAAGCTGTATGGGAAAAAGTGAGTGCAGTTTAAATATTGCATAGTGCAGGTTCTGCAGTGTTTAAGCAGGCTAGAGTCTACATTAAATCCGATTAAATAGGATGTTGTGCCACTAATGCGCATATTGCATCCGATGATGGAAAAACTTGGAATAATTCTGCCGAATCAAGTTAACTCCTAACAGACGAAATAAAAGCATTTATTGTTGCAAGTGGTATACACTTACAGTGGTGGTGTCTAAGGAGGTTCGCCAGAGTCTTGTAGTTTTTTTCATTGAGGTCTTCCAACACTAATATTGTAACGGATGTAAAAACGTTTTATTTGTGGTAGTTGACTAACATACAAATAATGATTGGAAACAGACAACAGGTAGCAAATAATTTAACATTGCTAACGTATTTACGAATACGTGTTGATGTCATCCGTAGGACACAACCAGAGAAAAGTATTGGGATGCCGGTAGTTTAGCAATTCCAAAAATTTTAATATTAACTTCCCACCCAATTTTAAAAAGCAAACTTCGTTAGCTAGTACCATATTTCCCACTGTTAGGATTAATCTTGATTAGATAACAAGCAATTATTTCTCTGAATTGTCATACACCACAATCTTTTATTGTTGAACTACGTAGATGACTTAAGTTTTCGCTCATCCGTTAGCGAATCTCTCCAATCATTATAAATTTCTTTCCGAAACTCAATATTTTGTACATGTGCCATTCGACCGAATTTGCATTCAGCCAAGTCAGTCTAACTTGAAGTTCAACAAATACGTATAACTGGTCGGCATTTACAAAGAACCATATTTTGCCATCGAGAATTTTATCATGGGTATCGTAGAGTTTATTTCAGTAGTTACAATACTGCCTGATATTGCCCAGCTTGTAATTGACGCGTAACCAGCAGTATACACTTCTATTTACGAGAAAGTATTTGTATAGTACATTACAAGTGTGACATCTACCCAGCTGTCTAGTTGATTTAGTGTTTGGCTTATTAGTGTCGAACAAACTGATAGTAATTAATGTCAGCTGTGCGCCGTAACGGCGCTTCGCTGCCGTGCCACAAACACAAGTCACACGCCGACTGAGTATACCGCGAGAAGGCCCACTCCCACGCGGATTCGGACCCGCGCAGCAAAATTACGAGACAAGCTCGTTGCCTCTACGCTACAACCCAACCGCGACCACCGGGTGTGCACGAATCACCAACCTTTCTGTTAACAGCAGACAAACTGATGGTTGACATATACGTGCTCAATGATGCTTATAAATCGTCCCTTTCATATCCATATTCTACTTCATATATGA
Organism: Dicrocoelium dendriticum; assembly: GCA_944474145.2. Taxonomy (NCBI): domain Eukaryota; kingdom Metazoa; phylum Platyhelminthes; class Trematoda; order Plagiorchiida; family Dicrocoeliidae; genus Dicrocoelium; species Dicrocoelium dendriticum. Next base: position 20,065 of record CALYDF020003971.1, read on the forward strand.
AATGCAGTCCATCAAAGGATAATTCACATAAATCAGCTCTTTTATTCCTACTCCTACTTAACATATACAGGCCGATTAAAAAAGTAAATGAAGCTTGTTGGCTAGCAACAACATCGCATGTGACCTTTGTCTGGCGTATGAGAACTACCTTCAAAGCCTTTCCACTTGTTTTGATTAAAACAACTTGGTGTAGTTGCAAACCATATCATGATGCATATGTACTAATAGAGTACCATGGATGTGCCGATTTTTCATTAACCGCTTCAACAGAGAAATGACACTGAGTGAGGCTTAAACATTTTACGTGTGCTTGTATTCGCCGTACCACGAGGCGCATTAGAGCGAACTTATCGAACCATCTCAATGGTTCGTGTGGTTTGCTCAGTGTGCTTGGCTGCAAAACAAGTAAAATGGGTGTAGCTAATGGGTTTTGAGCAGACGTTACAAGAATATGCACAGAAGAATAGTCGAAATTTAAACATAAAATTTAAACATAAACGCATATTGACGGACTTGTGAGCTTACACAAGCTCGCTTGCTTGACTTACTCTGCACGAAGCTGTGGGCATCATTCGTTAGCAGACCAAGCGCATGAAAGAGATAGCCGGTTTCTAAGTAGCAACGAAGAGACAGGCAGCATACATAGCAGTAAACACAATAAACAGGAATTTCTATGAAAACAGGCATACCGTCTAAATGATTCCTTTTTTCTACTTCTAGATGATAAACAATATAGTTAGTTTAATCTTCGTGTTACACGCTGATCTCGAGAACATAAGCACGGTTGATGCAGTGATGTCGTATGACAGATTCCATTTGGTAATGATTAATTTTAATCAAAGTTTCGTAAGCAACAGCATTTATTTTATCAAATCCAATCCTGCTTATTTCACAACACATCATATTGTCATGAATCTCCATTTTGAACATGAACTAAATTTCATTGAAATATGTTCGATATATGACCGGCCAAACGTGAGCAAATAACTAAATATTTATTTGTTTTATTTAACATGTGAGTACTTCTATTTACAGCAAAGATCTGCAGTCGAATTATGTGCACTCTCGTTTATGTAGGCATTCAACAGAAACAATTGAATTGCGCACCGTTAGAGTCAATATTGTGCATATTCAAGTTGTCCATTAGTTGTAATGTGGTTGAGACATTTTCGGTAGCAAAGGAAATTAATGGCACTGTATCCGGACACCAACTGTGAAAATCCCCTTCTGGTCTGCAAAAAATACCTTTCCGGAGAGTGCAGGATTGTTCATGATATTCCTGTATGCGCCCATTTTACAGTATACGATAATACAGAATCACATGTACAGTATTCAGGAAACATATTCAGCCCCTCGGGAAATATACGCATGTATGTTACATAAAATCGCAATATACTAAATGCAAGCCCACATTGTTAGTTAACGCATGTGAAGTTGGGACACCCAGATGAATTTGGAACGAACACTTTACTGTTCATTGAAGTTTAAGTGAAATGTTGTGCACGACTAACAAATGCTTACCTGCATGAGGCATGACAGACGCTGAAACGATTAGAAACGATTAGAAACGTAAGTTATGCCAGTCAGCTAAATGCGTTCAATCAATCAGAAACTAATGATTCGCGTACAGATATCACGCGCGAGCTTTAGAAAATAACTCAGTGTAGAATAAGTTTTATTTATGAAGTTTAAAATATGGATATTGTAATTTGGTAATGAAATACCTGGTAACAGGGGAATGCAAGTATGCTATTAAGTATACTTAAGATCGGATTTGCTAACAAGCCAAATAATAGCATGTTATATTACTCAATCTTCATTCTGGTTACCTAAAAGACCGATGTCTAAGGCTGTCTTCTAACTCGATTTTCAGATAGTTACAAGATTATACTCTCAGTCAAATTTATGAAACCTGCATATTCGAATTTAGATGGCATGTCATCATTGATGGATAAGACGACGGTGGTATTAATGAGAGTCAACTTGCATTTCTAATCTGATCCGCGCACTGAGGCCTGTCAGTTTGGCGGCTTAAGATCGCTCTCCTCTCAATATAGAATGCTATTTTCCCATTATCTTCACTGTTTGGAGTTGACCGCTACCTTATCCAAATCGATCTGTTGACTCATGTCTAATATATGCACAGCCAGGACCGAATACTCATGACTGCAGGGTATTCAAACTCGTTTGCCGATGGTCTTGTAATGAGCCTCCTGTTCTCTGAGATTCGTGGGCGTAACTCACTCGCAGTTTGGCTTATGTATATCTCTGTACAGTACTTAACTTAATTTTTGAAAACACAGTTAGCCGTCATATATTTGAGATGGGGACCAGGTACACCAGCAGTGGACGTAGCGTTTGACCTCCCTGGAAGATCACACTTATATTTTCCTTGTTTAGTATCCTCCGAATTGCCTCCGAAAAGACTAGCTTGTACGGCATTCCTACCGTCCCTATGCACTCCGTTGTGGGTACTGACTGTCGGTTTAGCACTTTGTGTATCCAGCGTTTGAGTAGCCGTCGTAGGGAAACACTACCAAATAGTTCGCCCAATGTCATTTCCCACGAGGCCTTTTTCCACCGCTATTGTGCACAGGCTTTGTGCGCTGTAGAATAGTGCTGAAGGTCTCCCAGCGTAAACCAGTTTCGGATGACCCGGAGTGTAGTGAATAACGCCGTCAGTATCTTGCGATATATGGTCGTCTTTATATTTCCCCTATTCCTTTGAGCCAGGCAGTAAGAAAGTGATAATGTGCCGTTAAATGGTCCAAATCAATAGTAAACTGTAGCATCAAGTTAGTTAAATTTATCAAGCAAATCGCTCTTCTTATACAGATTAACAAGTATAACAGTATCGTCTACTTAGCTCTACCAGAGTTTTGGTTCACAGAAAGGAACAGTTAGACTATTCCCAGCGTGACTGAACCACTTGAGGTAACATCACAAACAGTGAATGCAATGGTACCTTCGCTCAATTCTCGGATAACACGATTTTCGTCCCTGTTTGCTATAAAATACTACGCCAATTGCACACTGATTTACCTGGTCTGACGAAGCTCTTGTGTCAAGGTCCAAACATTATCAAACTAATATTCTTAACGCTCGTGTCCAAAACTCTCTGAACTCATAATATCTTAGTCGTTTCTAAGTAAGTTCTAAGAATTTGCAACCTGCCCAATTGTTTTGTTTATCAAAGCAACCATGGTCAATTTCTGCCTTATTAACAGAATGGATAACGGATTAGCAAATGCGGCTCAGTAGGAAAACCTATTTTTGCAGAACACAATTATTCCCGCATCCCAATTTACACTACCATGAATTTAGTCATCACTAGTGCACGTCTGTTTTCAATATCGTCGTGCACGAATACCACACAACACCCCTTGGGACATGAGCACATTCAGACCTTCACTCGTCTTGCTACCAATGAACACGTCTTGCTTTCTAGACAAGACAAGAGCTCTGGTTTTTTCATTAGAAACTAGTTGGACTGCCTTGATGAGATAAACATTATATTGGCGTAAACGACAACGTGTTCCAACAGATAAGGTGGGAAAGACATGAAAAAATTTGAGAGTTATAAATCGAATCGCTTTAAAAAGCTAAATATTTAGGCCCATACAAGTAAAGTGGATTTTGTTTACGTGCGTCCTGTAGGTACGGCTAATCTGACT
>CALYDF020003972.1:0-23743 GCA_944474145.2 Dicrocoelium dendriticum
GATGATGATGATCATGATCATGATGATGATGATGATGATGATGAGGATGACCGACTTGTGTGCAGTTGATTCCCCAAATACAGCGTGCTTGTTACAGAAGAGTAGTAGGGGAGTTGAATGGTATAGGTAGAATTTCGTCACATCTAGGCTCACTCAGACAGCCGCCACAATCCCGGAAAAGCACTGTACGCGCGTTTCATCCTTTCGGGAATCATCAGCAGTGCGATTCCATCGGACCCTTGGTAGGGCTCGAAACCGCAACTCGACTGTTGCCAGTCCGTGGTTGAGACACTGAGCTACGGGGGACGGCAACGACCATCGTGAATAAGTTACTAGATGTGATATAGCGCCGCTCACTATCCACTGACTTACACGTTACTGCCGTGCAGAGGACAGGGTAGCCCCCTCACCAAGCGACGAGCTTAACAAACTTAAGCCGCCAATTATCTTATGGCATTATAAGCAGTTTGTTCTGTGTACTGATTACAGAAGAGTAGTAGGGTCCGATGGAATGCGCACTGCTGATGATTCCCGAAAGGATGAAACGCGCGTACAGTGCTTTTCCGGGCTTGTGGCGGCTGTCTGAGTGAGCCTAGATGTGACGAAATTCTACCTATACCATTCAACTCCCCCTACTACTCTTCTGTAATCAGTACACAGAACAAACTGCTTATAATGCCATAAGATAATTGGCGGCTTAAGTTTGTTAAGCTCGTCGCTTGGTGAGGGGGCTACCCTGTCCTCTGCACTGCAGCGTGCTTGTGTTTGCCTGTGAAGGAGTGTGGGCCGGCTCCATTGATGAACCGTGGCTCCCATCCACATACCTCCTAGTTTTATTCCTCCGCGTTTAAACTGGATATGGAGTGTGTGGATGGAGCTGTGAGTGGTGCAGCGCAAGCCACCCATGGTCCCTCTGTTCGCGCGGACGTCCTGTGGCTGGCCACAGTGACAGGCAAATCCGAAACCTGTTGCCGCCGTGTTTCGGTGAGTAATCAACTTTAGTGTATTTGTTACAGTTATTCTGAATGTGTGGTTGGGTCCGGTGAATTCGCCTACATAGAGAGGGATCAAATAATTGCTTCGAAGTTGGTGACGTTCTTGAGTGGGGTGAGATCCTCCGGAAAGGCAGGAAACACTGACTTTATTTAGCGGCGAGCCATATCCGCCACATCATAGTGTTGTTAAACAGACACTTGTGGCTTTTTATAGAGAGTAGGCTTGCCGAGGGGAATACTTCTCATGTATTGGAACATTGCCGCCGAACCATTCGCTGAACCAGGATTAACCCGGACCATCCAGCTGGCACCACGTGGGAGGTTCTTCCTCTAGCCAGCCAGATTTAGAGCGAGTTCCCCATACCTATGCTTTGAACGGCGAGTGGTAAATGTCTGGAACAGTTTGCCGGAGAATACTGTGGGAGCAAACTCAATGCGACAGTTCAAACGATTGTTCGATTGCGTTTCTCAAATGTTAGATTACGAGAACGATAACCTACTGACATCTCAGATTTTTGAGTCACAGTTTATTGTGATTAACACTTTTTTACGATATCAGGTAAGAAAGTGCGAGATTATCAGGATGTTGACAAGTCGCGCATATATAGGTGTGAACAAATGAGCTTATTTGGTCCACCCATAGTTAAGTAAACAATGACATATCCATTGTTGTTAATGGTACAGAGGAGACAACGCGAAATGCATACGTCTGCTAGCTTTCGATTTACCGTCTTTTTCAAATTTCCGAAGCCAACTAACCGCTTGAGACTGTTACAGAGGGTTTGCTTTTTAACGATTTTGTTCATAGTTCGATGAAGTTGTACATGCCATATTCCTACTTGCTCTCACAATACAGCATTCAAACAGCAATATCACTTTTTCCACATGTCTTACTATGGTATATCAGTTTTGTATGAGCAATGCTTCATTACGGGTTACAAAGGCAAGGATTAGCGAGTTTCTTAGTTGGTCGGAGCAAAGTGTTGCATCAACAAGTGTCTAGTAACAAAAGCAGCTTTCTTACCGGTTATCTCACCTTAATACTCCTTCAAGAGCACATGTAGGTCTACTTACCTCAACTTTATGACAAAGCTGCTGAGCACACCCTTTCCTGTTAAGGGATATATCCAGCTGTCTTCTGAAACTGCAATTTGAGGTTGCGGTCAAGACGGCTCTTGGTATCTCTGCTAATGTGCTGTATTTTTGATCAACTGAATACCTACATGTAGCAAGCGGACGTGTCGATGTCTAAATCAACAGTGAATGAAATAATTTAGGTCTCCATATCGAAACTAATCAATCTCCTAACCCCATATTAGTGGTATATCGCCCTGTAGATTCGCAACATGTGAATATAGTGTTTTAACTAAGCAGCGCATAGATGATAGAGAGGCAGATAGCAATATCTATTTGAACGGGGAACTTAGTACTTGAGCAATCACCCGAATACTGCTGTTTGCATATATTCCTGAACACAGTGACGATGTTTCTGAAACGAGACCATACTAATCGCCTCGACTGCTCTAGACTTGAGATCTACCACAAACACAGTTAGGGCTCTAGAACTTTTTCATGTGCCACCAGGAATTGCGTGGATGTGTTCCCCACAATCCCCGAGTGATGTGAAAATGTTGCCGACAGAGTCGAATTCATAACCTGTTAGCAGGCTGTATTCGATAGGCCTGCAGATAATCCATGATCTACGTGCTAGTATATCGGTATCGACTGCGGCTTTCAGTAATTAGGAAGATCAAGTGTGGATAACCTAGAATCCAACGATGAGACCAATCTAGTGGTGTAACGTTAAATGCACTATAAGTTATTTTTCATAATGCCAACATATGGACAAAATATTATATGCTTGTCCGTTATCTGTAGCGATTTTATTAATAATTTCCGCAGTGATCTCGCTTATGTAATAGGGGAAAGGCTGTGCCATTTCATAAATATGTATTTCTGCACGTTTACATTCGACTTTTCTATTTCGCACTGACGTTATTTATCAAACTATTCATCTCAGCAGACGTTCGGTAGATGACACATATATTTTGAGTTCATCGTATTCACCCCAACCATCCTACAGGGACGTGTCAATCATTTGCTTTTATCCCATGGCAAATCATTATTCATTGGTGTTCTCTCGATACTTCAACTGGCTGGGCATATTTGCTGAACGACCTGGACATGCATGAATTTGCATGTTACCAGTATTGGAAGTTATATGTCAGGACAAGCCACTACGCGGACAGGTCCAAATTCGGTCTGCCCACACCACATTACCACAAGTGTTCATTTTAGAAAAGGAACAGGTTCTGGCTTCCTCTACGAAGAGCCTACTGCCACGGTCTGACAGCCACGTTCTCCTGCATACCTTAAAGTCACCAGCCACACTTGGTGAACAATTCAAGTAGAAATGCAACAAACAATCTCTGGTTTGGTTCAAATGGTGGATAAGCCCTGTGCCACTCATCAAGCGTTTAGTGCGCGACAGAAGGCCAGGGGAGAGCCAAAGTCCTCACAAATTGTTTATGCTCATGTGCCGCATATTTGCAATGGCAGAGACGATCGCCATTTGTCTTAAGAACCCCCTCTATGTGTGCACAAGCAATTTGTGAGGACGATGACTCTCCCGTGGCTGCCTGTCACGCACTCAACTTTTCATGTGAAGACTACAATCGTGTGAACAAGTCAAAACACAGCTGTCACCTCGACGTTCCACTCCATTCTTAATACGTGCTTTAACTTGTTTTATGTTAGCTTTTTATATGTGTTGTACTTAGCCTGATGATGTATCATCGAAAACCAGCTTGTTTGCTATAATGACTTTTCATGAATCCCTGGTTCTTCTCTGGGCAAGCATGTCAGTTCTGCAATGCGTTTCGGGACAAGGAACAAACCAGCTATCTTGGTCCTCGTGTTCACCGAAGGGAACTTATGATCGACGTCGCAACAATGGGAACTCCTTCGGGCTGTAGCGAGTATGCGACACTGGTGTTTCGCCACAGATGGGAAATCATGACGAATCTTGCGTCGTACACAATTATGACAATCTGTCTGATATCACTGGCGCAACTGTGTGGCGTTTCGTAGCCGGATGTTCGCCTCAATTGTTTGGGGAGTTTGCCAGTCGGTTCAACAGGTTGGTGGCAAGTGCATTAGAGTGAAAATCCACCACTGGAAAACGTTGAGACTCACTAAGAGGCGGGATTCGGAAGCGCATTGTCTTGTGAGGCTCCGCCTGGCGGGTTCACTTAGCCTCCTCAAGCATGGATTCCTGAACTGTCTATGCAGCACGAGGGAAACACTGCGTCAAACTCTTTTGTGAGAACAGAGTAAACTAACAACAAGGAGTTGTGAAGAGATTTTGCTTTCACCTCAAGCTACTTTACACGCACGTTGAACGCCGAATTCCTACTCTATACACAGCATAAGGGTTAGGGCAAATGGCCAAAGAAGTGCTCAGCGTTCTTGGATAGGAATTCAGCTTTGCATTCCAAAGTGTACTGTTATGTCACATTCTTCCTAGACAGATCACACTGTGATCAGAAGCTAATCACGTATTCTTAACCAACACAGACTTACTGAAACGGTTGATGTTCTTGTGCGAGTATAGATCTCCTGTTTCAGACGGCATTCACCTAAAGACGTTAGAAATAGCTACCATGAGTTTCGCCGAACCGTTAGCAATATTCTTTCAATGATGTATTAATGTGATGCAGGTTCCCAGAATGTGGAGACACGGCATCGTCGCTCCAATCTGCAAAAGTAATTGTGGTGTAGGACCGGCGAATTATCAGCCGATAATACTACATACCACTACTACTACATTTCATTTTGGCTGAGGCACTCATGGATGACTCGGCGATTATAGAAATTACCGCCCAAAACAACAAGGGTTTCGCCAAACTGGGCCATACACTACCACCTAGATGGAGTCTGTTGATGTTAGCATAAGAATAAATACCTTTTACTTGGATTTCTCAAATGTATTTGACCATATGTATCAATGTATTCTGCAGCATAAGCTTAGAATTATGAAATCAGTGATCCCGTTCATCGCTGGATGGGCTATCATCTCGTTCAGCGTCATCTAAATGTGAGGGTTCATGGCACATTAACTGACAAAATCGATGCCCAGTGCCGCGTGCCTTAATGCTCAGTACTTGGACGCGACTGATCTAGGTCCTCCTTAAATGACTTCGTGCAGGTTCTCCTTGCTAATTTAATACATTTCACCAATGATCTAGAGATTTGGCGTGCTTTCACTGCACTGCAAAATCACACAGCCTTTCAAGGGGATCTGGGTAGGGCTTCCACGTGATACCCCGATCAGATGCTCCGGTCAACATGGTCAAGTGAAAGTTCTGGTCATCAAGGCACTCATGACTGCTGGTTAGGGACACAAAGTATGCTTCGCGCTTCGCATGAGGGCTATTTCGACTTGTTTGTGTAAGATGACTTTGGCTATTTGAAGTAGACTGAAAATGCAACAGCGGAAGCAAATCATTACCTCGGCCTGCAGCTTAAGATCTTCCGAAAATTCGACGAATCATTCTCCCCAAAAGTGCTTGGAATACGCTACCCAAGCCCAGAGACCTGACAAAAGCAACACGTCACTTCCCTCGAGACTGTATAAAAAGGGCAACAAAAAGCCTTAAATATTTGTCCTAAAATCCCTAGCAACTCAGGCGGGAAGCTCTAGGACTTCATAGCGGACATTATCGACGTCTACGGGGCCATCTTGTAATGATGTGTCAGGTCCTGAAAACGCCAACTGTACTTGCCGCCAACCAACAACCAAAATACCTAATTGGAGGGTCAAGTTTGGACTACACGTTGTGTGATTGGATTGCGAAGCGCAGTCTCAATATAATGGACTATGGTTCACATTGAAGTGAACCTTAGTCACGGCGATCACTGGGACCCTACTCAAGCAGTTGAAACTTGGGTGTTGCCCACTGGAAAACACTGCACAACCACGACGCGTTTCGATGTAATTTCATCTCATCAGGTGGAGACAGTAGGTCTCGACCCCGCGACCATTGGAACAGCAGCCGAAACCTCTACCCCTTTGGCTACCGGGTCACATTGAAACGCGTCGTGGTTGTGCAGTGTTTTTCGGTGGGCAACCCCAATTTTTAGCCAAAATACATCTCTCCAGAATCATCAGTTTGAGCTGTCCAAGCAGTGCAGTCGACTGAAATGTTTACGAATTGGTTTCTCTACCCTTGTTACAGCCATGCTGTTCCCTCCTTGTACATGTAATTAGTGCGCCCAGCTTATCACTACTCAAATGATGACGACACACTGATTCAGTTGCACTACGTGATCATTAAATGACGGCGTTACTACAGATCAAACGGTGGACTGTTTCGGACTCTCAGTTAAACTCCAGACAGGAATACTCATTTAAGGGATATTGCAAACCTCCTAGGGAGTCACATGACTTGCGCGTTATTTTCTTGGCACTGTGTTTTCATCATGCATTTTCACCTTGCCCATCCTGCGGGATTCAACAAGCATTGACTTTGTTACCGGGATTTATCCACTATCTCAGTGGTAGTATGTCGCGGTAACATGGGACAACCAGTCACTGGCGTCTCCTGGTAGATATTGACTCGTGATAGCCAATCCAAACGATGGACAAACTGTGGAGCATTCTTCTATGAGGAAGCTGTCTCGATTGAGGATGACTCATCTACAAAGTAAACGCCGCCCAAAGAATGGCTAGATAACGGTGCTCAATCCAAATTGGTGGCAGTTTTAATGTTTTAAGTAGTATGAAAACGGACATCGCATTTATTGAGCCACTTGACTTTGGTGAGTTAGGAACACGCAAGTAATGTACGACCTTCGTGTGGCCTAAGTTAGTTTTTCAAGGAATATTAATCACCTGTTCACATTTTAAAAGGTGTGCTACTAGGAAGAATGAGAGAAGTAGGTATCTGTTCCAGTTAATTGTACCGTCAACTTCGAAATAACACAGGATACCCACGTCTAGAGATGGAACATGCATGCGAAATACAGTGTGGAGCCGAGGTAAAGGGAAACTGAAGTATCTGGCTAGAAGCCATTTATGGTTCGCAGACGGCCATCACTCTGACAATAAATCCAACACTAATATAAAGGAGGGAGAATGACCGTTTATTACGAGTACAAAAACGAGGGGGTTTAACAAGTTCCGTAGGATAGTCATGGCGAATATTGCAAAATATGGATAAGGTGTCAGCTAAAGTAAGTTAGCCCATCGCAGTGAGACCGGACCTTACCGTGGTGTGATAGTTTGCGTGCATCAGCGATCCAATAAGCTATGTTAGATGGTGCTTTCTTGCATCATCAGAGCCAGTCATACCAGATCGGTCAACGCTTATAGGCCAGAAAATCTTAGCCTCCTGGTCCTGCAGGTTGGGGATTTGAGTGAAGATGGCTCCTTATTACTTAAAACGGGCTCATTGTAGCCCACTTCCAAACTCGGTGCCTTGCGGGCAGATTGTTGAACCAAAGGCTTTGGTTGAGAACCCTAATCGTTCTCTTGTCTAGGCATGGGCAACATGAGAGTATCCTGCCCGCTTAATACAATTGAACTTCTCTCCACATGACTTCTTGATGCTCTGGTCATCGCAGAGGACAATAAACGGCACCCAATCCACTTTGCGTCGAGCAAGATGGATAGGCGTATAGATGCTACTGCTAAAACGTCTTCTTCTTATTCTCACTCTTACACTTCTGCACCCATACCATCCAGTTCCAACTTCACTTTTATTTCCTCCGTTTCAAACCCCCAATTCTTGGCCCTCCCCCACATTGCTTTGCTAGGCTTTTAGTTCCTAGTTACAACTCACATGCAAGCGCGGAGCGTCCCAATTGCCCCGTCGACACGCCCATGTCCAATCAAGTATTCAAACTTAGTTCATCTGCTTCTATTTGAAGCTCTCGATCCTCGCGCAGATTGACATGCCTCGACGTAAGCATATTGTTACAGGTAGGTTAACAGGCTGTACTTACCTGAATATTGAAGACCCTGTCGAGCTATACCTGTTGTTTCTCGGAAACCTGCCTGCAAGACTCGAGCTCTATGCTGGCTTTGCGATTCCCTTCATTTGACACTAGCAGTGCTTTCTTATTACATTATCCGAAGACGCTGCAGTTACGGTTACCTATCAAGCCGGTGTTAGTATTGTCCTGAGTTCCCGGACTGAAGCTGCTCTGGTTGTAGCCGGATGCGTGCGGTTTGACTGAATGGCTCGTTCAAAGCTTCGAAGTCGTACTGGGCTAACAGATGCCAGTCTGATATTGTTGCCTGCGCGTCCGTAAACTGTAGTGATTACTCGGTAGAAGAGGACTTCTATCGTCAACTGAACGAGTCCCAACGCCACAGGAAAAGCACGGACAGTGTACTGCTGGCTGAGGACCTGAACTCTCGTTGGGATATTGTCCACTGGTGGGTTGCATCTGGTCGGCCAACATGGTGCAGGCTCTCGTAATGATCTCGGTGAGCGCTTGCGTCATTTGTGGAGATGTTCGCCTATTTTTTGTGAGCACTAACTTACGACATAACACCCGTCAGTAGGTTTTTAATAAGTGACCACTGAAGGCTTTCTATCGATATTCTGATAGTTCTCCTCATATTTCCACAGATTATGCTGTAATAATCCGGAATGGAACGATTAAGGATTGTAAATAGTTCAACTCTGGCTGTTTTTAGTCTACATTAATAACCTTTCAGGAAACAATCCACCCACGACGCAAATATTCGCAGACGATGCTAAAATATGGAGAGCACTTCGCTCAGCATCCGACCATGTCTATCTTCAGGATGGCCTGGCTCGGATTAACGAACGAGCAGAAGCGAACCAGCTCCCACTGAACCCTGGAAAGGACCATCTGCTGACGATATGCAGCAGCTTCGTCAACACATAACTTTTGGGGCAACACGTCCTGCAACACGTGACTAGTGAACGCGACTTAGGACACTTTCTATCACGAACTGAACACGCTGCTACGCAGTGCTACTAGTTCAGATATTATAGTACTTGCAGGGGATATGAAAGCTCAAGTATGGTGTCTTAGCTCTTCAGAAGCTGAGCTGGCTTGTAAGCATGGAATTAACTCCGCACGGGCTGACAACGGCGTTCGCCTGCTACAACTGTGTGCGGAGCACCAGTCGTTTCTTAGTAGCACTGCTTTTAGACACAGTGGGCGCCGAAGTGCCACTTGGCGTCCACCTGTAGCTGGCCAGTGATGGACCCAACTTGACCACATAGCCATAAGTTACAGGTAGCGCGGTTCCATTCTGGATTGCCGCTCGTACTGGAGTACCTGTGTCGACTCTGACCATGCCTTGGTGCGCTGTCGTTTCTCCATGAACTTTACCGGGAAGCGCACAAAGCGTCTCCCCCGATTGGCAACAGAGAAATTGTCCCAGTCCTCAGTAAGCCAAGCCTATCAAGAAGCACTGCATAGCGAACTCTCGCTGTCTTGTCCTAATGACACTGAACTTCAGTGGAATAGGATCTCGGCCACTATGCACGACGCAGGAGCATTTGCTTGTGGCACTATCAGTCGTCATCGCACCAGTCACTGGATATCCGAGAGGTCCGTGAACCTTTTGGAAGCTAGAAGGCACCTCCCGGCTGGTTCTGAACACAATGTGACCAGACGGGCTATTAGGTGTGAACTAAAGCGGAGCCTACGTGCTGACAAGGAAGCTGGTGGACCAGTCGGGCTCAAGAAATGGTGGAGGCAGGAGCAGTAGGCAATTACCGCAAACTCTTCCAGTTAATCCGCACCACTGGTCCCAGAAAACCAGGCGTCAGTGAGACAATCAGGGACAGCGCGGGTGCGCTGATACACAATAAGGAGCGCCGTATGGCTCGTTGGGCTGAGCACTTTGAACATCAGTTCAGCTGGCCCCCTGCTCCCGGACCTCTTCCTACTCAGGTGATGCAGGACGAGCCATGGACGGTTAGTTTAGAGCCTCCGTCGGAGGCCGAGGTCCGAAACGCGATCACAGCCCTCAATCGTTTTCGTGCCGCTGGCCCGGATTCCCTACCACCTGCACTATTTAAGGATGGAGGTGAGGTCCTCTGCAAAGCACTGACCTCCCTATTCGAACGTATCTGGAACGAAGAGAGTGTGCCGGCTAATTGGAGCGAATCGATTGTAGTGGCAATATACAAGAAGGGCAGTCGCACAGACTGTGCGAACCACAGGGGTATTAGCCTAACGCCAGTTGTGACAAAATTACTGACCTCGATTATCGTTCGTCGCCTCACTGCAGAACGGGAATCTCGGATTAGAGAAGAGCAGGCCGGTTTTCGCCCAGGACGTGGCTGTATAGACCATATATTTACTTTTCGGCAGGTGCTAGAGCAGCGCCACGCATACCGCAGACCGATAATAGCTGTGATCCTCGATTTCAAGAGTGCGTTCGATTCAGTCGATCGATCGATTCTGTTCGAAATACTTGCGCGGAAAGGTGTTCCCACGAAATATGTGAACATCCTTCGTGCTCTATACTCGAACACTAGAGGCCGCGTCAGGGTCTATGGTGCCCTATCGGATAGCTTTTCGACTACAAGTGGCGTTCGACAGGGTTGCCCGATTTCCCCGTTTTTGTTCAATTTCGTCGTGGATTCTATCATGGAGTGTTCCCTTGCGGAATCTCACGATGTAGGTGTTGAAGTGCTGCCTGGTGAACGGTTAGTTGATCTAGATTATGCGGACGATATCGTCTTGCTTTTCGAGAATGTTGAGGCGGCACAATCAACCCTGAATAGCCTATCCAGAGTGGTCCCATTACTTGGTATGCACTTCGCACCTTCAAAGTGCAAAGTGTTGCTGCAGGACCACCAGCCACTCGATGACCCCTTGACGCTTGCTAATGAGGAACTCGAGGTGGTTGATCAATTCACTTATCTTGGCAGCTGCATCAGCAATGATGGGCGCATAGAAACGGACGTGAGCTCACGCATTGCAAAGGCTAGAGCTACCTTCTTGAATCTGCGTCATCTTTGGCGACAGAAGGGAGTTTCCCTCCGTCTGAAAGGCCGGGTATACAAGGCCACAGTGAGGGCCGTTCTGCTCTATGGTAGTGAAACTTGGCCCCTTCGGTCTGAAGAGCTGAGGCGCCTTCAAGTCTTTGATCATCGTTGTTTGCGAAGCATTGCTGGTGTCGGATGGCACCAGCGTGTCCGCAACGATGATGTGCGTAGGCGAGTACTAGGTGGTGATGATCATGCTAGCTCCCTAGAACAACAGATAGCACTGAATAAGTTACGTTGGCTCGGGCACGTGCTACGCATACCTGGTCACCGCTTACCTAGGAGGGCCTTGTTCAGTCTACCAGGTGTAGGATGGCGCAAGGCTCGAGGTGGACAGAAGTTGACTTGGCAGCGGGAAATGAAGTCACTGACGACCAAACTGGGTGCCGTTGGTCCGTCTCGCCTTCCGGGTTGGAGTCCACGTGACTCACCTTGTGCTTGGCTCGAGAATTTACAGGACATGGCTCGCAACCGACACCAGTGGCGCGTCTGCTGCCGTCTCCTAATCGGATTGTCTGTTTAAAGTGTGTTTGGTGCTGAGTTATCTGCGGGGTAATGGCTGATTATGACTCGTGGCAGTGAAAGCCGCAAGGAAGCTGTCTCGCCGATGCCGCCTTATCTTTGCACGATAGCCAGCTGTTTGTGACGGTATGTTGTCTACACAAGGTGTAGGCGCCTTGACCCTGAATGTTTGCTTAGGGCATTAAGGTTTTCAGGTAAGTCCCCCTTCTCTCCCTCTTCTTATTCTTTATTTCATAGGTCCTCATGGTTGTATGGCAACGAAGCATCAGTTCAAATGCCTGATGTACTGCTGTTGATGATGATGATGATGATGATCATGATCATGATGATGATGATGATGATGATGATGATGACCGACTTGTGTGCAGTTGATTCCCCAAATACAGCGTGCTTGTTACAGAAGAGTAGTAGGGGGAGTTGAATGGTTTAGGTAGAAATTCGTCACATCTAGGCTCACTCAGACAGCCGCCACAATCCCGGAAAAGCACTGTACGCGCGTTTCATCATTTCGGGAATCATCAGCAGTGCGCATTCCATCGGACCCTTGGTAGGGCTCGAAACCGCAACTCGACTGTTGCCAGTCCGTGGTTGAGACCACTGAGCTACGGGGGACGGCAACAACCATCGTGAATAAGTTACTAGATGTGATATAGCGCCGCTCACTATCCACTGACTTACACGTTACTGCTGTGCAGAGGACAGGGTAGCCCCCTCACCAAGCGACGAGCTTAAAAAACTTAAGCCGCCAATTATCTTATGGCATTATAAGCAGTTTGTTCTGTGTACTGATTACAGAAGAGTAGTAGGGGGAGTTGAATGGTTTAGGTAGAATGCGCACTGCTGATGATTCCCGAAAGGATGAAACGCGCGTACAGTGCTTTTCCGGGATTGTGGCGGCTGTCTGAGTGAGCCTAGATGTGACGAAATTCTACCTAAACCATTCAACTCCCCCTACTACTCTTCTGTAATCAGTACACAGAACAAACTGCTTATAATGCCATAAGATAATTGGCGGCTTAAGTTTGTTAAGCTCGTCGCTTGGTGAGGGGGCTACCCTGCCCCTGCACTGCAGCGTGCTTGTGTTTGCCTGTGAAGGAGTGTGGGCCGGCTCCATTGATGAACCGTGGCTCCCATCCACATACCTCCTAGTTTTATTCCTCCGCGTTTAAACTGGATATGGAGTGTGTGGATGGAGCTGTGAGTGGTGCAGCGCAAGCCACCCATGGTCCCTCTGTTCGCGCGGACGTCCTGTGGCTGGCCACAGTGACAGGCAAATCCGAAACCTGTTGCCGCCGTGTTTCGGTGAGTAATCAACTTTAGTGAATTTGTTACTGTTATTCTGAATGTGTGGTTGGGTTCGGTGAATTCGCCTACATAGAGAGGGATCAAATAATTGCTTCGAAGTTGGTGACGTTCTTGAGTGGGGTGAGATCATCCGGAAAGGCAGAAAACACTGACTTTATTTAGCGGCGAGCCATATCCGCCACATCATAGTGTTGTTAAACAGACACTTGTGGCTTTTTATAGAGAGTAGGCTTGCCAAGGGAAAACTTCTCATGTATTGGAACACTGCCGCCGAACCATTCGCTGAACCAGGATTAACCCGGACTACCCAGATGGCACCACGTGGGAGGTTCTTCCTCTAGCCAGCCAGATTTGAAGCGAGTTCCCCATACCTATGCTTTGAACGGCGAGTGGTAAATGTCTGGAACAGTTTGCCGGAGCATACAGTGGGAGCAAACTCAATGCGACAGTTCAAACGATTGTTCGATTGCGTTTCTCAAATGTTAGATTACGAGAACGATAACCTACTGACATCTCAGATTTTTGAGTCACAGTTTATTGTGATTTACACTTTTTTACGATATCAGGTAAGAAAGTGCGAGATTATCAGGATGTTGACAAGTCGCGCATATATAGGTGTGACCAAATGAGCTTATTTGGTCCACCCATAGTTAAGTAAACAATGACATATCCATTGTTGTTAATGGTACAGAGGAGACAACGCGAAATGCATACGTCTGCTAGCTTTCGTTTTACCGTCTTTTTCAAATTTCCGAAGCCAACTAACCGCTTTAGAATGTTACAGAGGGTTTGCTTTTTAACGTTTTTGATCATAGTTCGATGAAGTTGTACATGCCATATTCCTACTTGCTCTCACAATACAGCATTCAAACAGCAATATCACTTTTTCCACATGTCTTACTATGGTATATCAGTTTTGTATGAGCAATGCTTCATTACGGGTTACAAAGGCAAGGATTAGCGAGTTTCTTAGTTGGTCGGAGCAAAGTGTTGCATCAACAAGTGTCTAGTAACAAAAGCAGCTTTCTTACCGGTTATCTCACCTTAATACTCCTTCAAGAGCACATGTAGGTCTACTTACCTCAACTTTATGACAAAGCTGCTGAGCACACCCTTTCCTGTTAAGGGATATATCCAGCTGTCTTCTGAAACTGCAATTTGTGGTTGCGGTCAAGACGGCTCTTGGTATCTCTGCTAATGTGCTGTATTTTTGATCAACTGAATACCTACATGTAGCAAGCGGACGTGTCGATGTCTAAATCAACAGTGAATGAAATAATTTAGGTCTCCATATCGAAACTAATCAACCTCCTAACCCCATATTAGTGGTATATCGCCCTGTAGATTCGCCACATGTGAATATAGTGTTTTAACTAAGCAGCGCATAGATGATAGAGAGGCAGATAGCAATATCTATTTGAACGGGGAACTTAGTACTTGAGCAATCACCCGAATACTGCTGTTTGCATATATTCCTGAACACAGTGACGATGTTTCTGAAACGAGACCATACTAATCGCCTCGACTGCTCTAGACTTGAGATCTACCACAAACACAGTTAGGGCTCTAGAACTTTTTCATGTGCCACCAGGAATTGCGTGGATGTGTTCCCCACAATCCCCGAGTGATGAGAAAATGTTGCCGACAGAGTCGAATTCATAACCTGTTAGCAGGCTGTATTCGATAGGCCTGCAGATAATCCATGATCTACGTGCTAGTATATCGGTATCGACTGCGGCTTTCAGTAATTAGGAAGATCAAGTGTGGATAACCTAGAATCCAACGATGAGACCAATCTAGTGGTGTAACGTTAATTGCACTATAAGTTATTTTTCATAATGCCAACATATGGACAAAATATTATATGCTTGTCCGTTATCTGTAGCGATTTTATTAATAATTTCCGCAGTGATCTCGCTTATGTAATAGGGGAAAGCTGTGCCATTTCATAAATATGTATTTCTGCACGTTTACATTCGACTTTCTTATTTCGCACTGACGTTATTTATCAAACTATTCATCTCAGCAGACGTTCGGTAGATGACCCACACATATTTTGATTTCATCGTATTCACCCCAACCATCCTACAGGACGTGTCAATCATTTGCTTTTATCCCATGGCAAATCATTATTCATTGGTGTTCTCTCGATACTTCAACTGGCTGGGCATATTTGCTGAACCGACCAGAACATGCATGAATTTGCATGTTACCAGTATTGGAAGTTATATGTCAGGACAAGCCACTACGCGGACAGGTCCAAATTCGGTCTGCCCACACCACATTAACACAAGTGTTCATTTTAGAAAAGGAACAGGTTCTGGCTTCCTCTACGAAGAGCCTACTGCCACGGTCTGACAGCCACGTTCTCCTGCATACCTTAAAGTCACCAGCCACACTTGGTGAACAATTCAAGTAGAAATGCAACAAACAATCTCTGGTTTGGTTCAAATGGTGGATAAGCCCTGTGCCACTCATCAAGCGTTTAGTGCGCGACAGACGGCCAGGGGAGAGCCAAAGTCCTCACAAATTGTTTATGCTCATGTGCCGCATATTTGCAATGGCAGAGACGATCGCCATTTGTCTTAAGAACCCCCTCTATTTGTGCACAAGCAATTTGTGAGGACGATGACTCTCCCGTGGCTGCCTGTCACGCACTCAACGTTTCATGTGAAGACTACAATCGTGTGAACAAGTCAAAACACAGCTGTCACCTCGACGTTCCACTCCATTCTTAATACGTGCTTTAACTTGTTTTATGTTAGCTATTTATATGTGTTGTACTTAGCCTGATGATGTATCATCGAAAACCAGCTTGTTTGCTATACTGACTTTTCATGAATCCCTGGTTCTTCTCTGGGCAAGCATGTCAGTTCTGCAATGCGTTTCGGGACAAGGAACAAACCAGCTATCTTGGTCCTCGTGTTCACCGAAGGGAACTTATGATCGACGTCGCAACAATGGGAACTCCTTCGGGCTGTAGCGAGTATGCGACACTGGTGTTTCGCCACAGATGGGAAATCATGACGAATCTTGCGTCATACACAATTATGACAATCTGTCTGATATCACTGGCGCAACTGTGTGGCGTTTCGTAGCCGGTTGTTCGCCTCATTTGTTTGGGGAGTTTGCCAGTCGGTTCAACAGGTTGGTGGCAAGTGCATTAGAAGTGAAAATCCACCACTGGAAAACGTTGAGACTCACTAAGAGGCGGGATTCGGAAGCGCATTGTCTTGAGAGGCTCCGCCTGGCGGGTTCACTTAGCCTCCTCAAGCATGGATACCTGAACTGTCTATGCAGCACGAGGGAAACACTGCGTCAAACTCTTTTGTGAGAACAGAGTAAACTACCAACAGGGAGTTGTGAAGAGATTTTGCTTTCACCTCAAGCTACTTTACACGCACGTTGAACGCCGAATTCCTACTCTATACACAGCATAAGGGTTAGGGCAAATGGCCAAAGAAGTGCTCAGCGTTCTTGGATAGGAATTCAGCTTTGCCTTCCAAAGTGTACTGTTATGTCACATTCTTCCTAGACAGATCACACTGCGATCAGAAGCTAATCACGTATTCTTAACCAACACAGACTTACTGAAACGGTTGATGTTCTTGTGCGAGTATAGATCTCCTGTTTCAGACGGCATTCACCTAAGGACGTTGGAAATAGCTACCATGAGTTTCGCCGAACCGTTAGCAATATTCTTTCAATGATGTATTAATGTGATGCAGGTTCCCAGAATGTGGAGACACGGCATCGTCGCTCCAATCTGCAAAAGTAATAGTGGTGTAGGACCGGCGAATTATCAGCCGATAATACTACATACCACTACTACTACATTTCATTTTGGCTGAGGCACTCATGGATGACTCGGCGATTATAGAAATTACCGCCCAAAACAACAAGGGTTTCGCCAAACTGGGCCATACACTACCACCTAGATGGAGTCTGTTGATGTTAGCATAAGAATAAATACCTTTTACTTGGATTTCTCAAATGTATTTGACCATATGTATCAATGTACTCTGCAGCATAAGCTTAGAATTATGAAATCAGTGATCCCGTTCTTCGCTGGATGGGCAATCATCTCGTTCAGCGTCATCTAAATGTGAGGGTTCATGGCACATTAACTGACAAAATCGATGCCCAGTGCCGCGTGCCTTAATGCTCAGTACTTGGACGCGACTGATCTAGGTCCTCCTTAAATGACTTCGTGCAGGTTCTCCTTGCTAATTTAATACATTTCACCAATGATCTAGAGATTTGGCGTGCTTTCACTGCACTGCAAAATCACACAGCCTTTCCAAGGGATCTGGGTAGAGCTTCCACGTGATCCCCCGATCAGATGCTCCGGTCAACATGGTCAAGTGAAAGTTCTGGTCATCAAGGCACTCATGACTGCTGGTTAGGGACACAAAGTATGCTTCGCGCTTCCCATGAGGGCTATTTCGACTTGTTTGTGTAAGATGACTTTGGCTATTTGAAGTAGACTGAAAATGCAACAGCGGAAGCAAATCATTACCTCGGCCTGCAGCTTAAGATCTTCCGAAAATTCGACGAATCATTCTCCCCAAAAGTGCTTGGAATACGCTATCCAAGCCCAGAGACCTGACAAAAGCAACACGTCACTTCCCTCGAGACTGTATAAAAAGGACAACAAAAAGCCTTAAATATTTGTCCTAAAATCCCTAGCAACTCAGGCGGGAAGCTCTGGGACTTCATAGCGGACATTATCGACGTCTACGGGGCCATCTTGTAATGATGTGTCAGGTCCTGAAAACGCCAACTGTACTTGCCGCCAACCAACAACCAAAATACCTAATTGGAGGGTCAAGTTTGGACTACACGTTGTGTGATTGGATTGCGAAGCGCAGTCTCAATATAATGGACTATGGTTCACATTGAAGTGAACCTTAGTCACGGCGATCACTGGGACCGTACTCAAAGCAGATGAAACTTGGGTGTTGCCCACTGGAAAACACTGCACAACCACGACGCGTTTCGATGTAATTTCATCTCATCAGGTGGAGACAGTAGGTCTCGACCCCGCGACCATTGGAACAGCAGCCGAAACCTCTACCCCTTTGGCTACCGGGTCACATTGAAACGCGTCGTGGTTGTGCAGTGTTTTTCGGTGGGCAACCCCCAATTTTTAGCCAAAATACATCTCTCCAGATTCATCAGTTTGAGCTGTCCAAGCAGTGCAGTCGACTGGAATGTTTACGAAGTGGTTTCTCTACCCTTGTTACAGCCATGCTGTTCCCTCCTTGTACATGTAATTAGTGCGCCCAGCTTATCACTACTCAAATGATGACGACACACTGATTCAGTTGCACTACGTGATCATTAAATGACGGCGTTACTGCAGATCAAACGGTGGACTGTTTCGGACTCTCAGTTAAACTCCAGACAGGAATACTCATTTAAGGGTTATTGCAAACCTCCTAGGGAGTCACATGACTTGCGCGTTATTTTCTTGGCACTGTGTTTTCATCATGCATTTTCACCTTGCCCATCCTGCGGGATTCAACAAGCATTGACTTTGTTACCGGGTTTTATCCACTATCTCAGTGGTAGTATGTCGCGGTAACATGGGACAACCAGTCACTGGCGTCTCCTGGTAGATATTGACTCGTGATAGCCAATCCAAACGATGGACAAACTGTGGAGCATTCTTCTATGAGGAAGCTGTCTCGATTGAGGATGACTCATCTACAAAGTAAACGCCGCCCAAAGAATGGCTAGATAACGGTGCTCAATCCAAATTGGTGGCAGTTTTATTGTTTTAAGTAGTATGAAAACGGACATCGCTTTTATTGAGCCACTTGACTTTGGTGAGTTAGGAACACGCAAGTAATGTACGTCCTTCGTGTGGCCTAGGTTAGTTTTTCAAGGAATATTAATCACCTGTTCACAGTTTAAAAGGTGTGCTACTGGGAAGAATGAGAGAAGTAGGTATCTGTTCCAGTTAATTGTCCCGTCAACTTCGAAATAACACAGGATACCCACGTCTAGAGATGGAACATGCATGCGAAATACAGTGTGGAGCCGAGGTAAAGGAAAACTGAAGTATCTGGCTGGAAGCCATTTATGGTTCGCAGACGGCCACCACTCTGACAATAAATCCAACACTAATATAAAGGAGGGAGAATGACCGTTTATTACGAGTACAAAAACGAGGGGGTTTAACAAGTTCCGTAGGATGGTCATGGCGAATATTGCAAAATATGGATAAGGTGTCAGCTAAAGTAAGTTAGCCCATCGCAGTGAGACCGGACCTTACCGTGGTGTGATGGTTTGCGTGCATCAGCGATCCAATAAGCTATGTTAGATGGTGCTTTCTTGCATCATCAGAGCCAGTCATACCAGATCGGTCAACGCTTATAGGCCAGAAAATCTTAGCCTCCTGGTCCTGCAGGTTGGGGATTTGAGTGAAGATGGCTCCTTATTACTTAAAACGGGCTCATTGTAGCCCACTTCCAAACTCGGTGCCTTGCGGGCAGATTGTTGAACCAAAGGCTTTGGTTGAGAACCCTAATCGTTCTCTTGTCTAGGCATGGGCAACATGAGAGTATCCTGCCCGCTTAATACAATTGAACTTCTCTCCACATGACTTCTTGATGCTCTGGTCATCGCAGAGGACAATAAACGGCACCCAATCCACTTTGCATCGAGCAAGATGGATAGGCGTATAGATGCTACTGCTAAAACGTCTTCTTCTTATTCTCACTCTTACACTTCTGCACCCATACCATCCAGTTCCAACTTCACTTTTATTTCCTCCGTTTCAAACCCCCAATTCTTGGCCCTCCCCCACATTGCTTTGCTAGGCTTTTAGTTCCTAGTTACAACTCACATGCAAACGCGGAGCATCCCAATTGCCCCGTCGACACGCCCATGTCCAATCAAGTATTCAAACTTAGTTCATCTGCTTCTATTTGAAGCTCTCGATCCTCGCGCAGATTGACATGCCTCGACGTAAGCATATTGTTACAGGTAGGTTAACAGGCTGTACTTACCTGAATATTGAAGACCCTGTCGAGCTATACCTGTTGTTTCTCGGAAACCTGCCTGCAAGACTCGAGCTCTATGCTGGCTTTGCGATTCCCTTCATTTGACACTAGCAGTGCTTTCTTATTACATTATTCGAAGACGCTGCAGTTACGGTTACCTATCAAGCCGGTGTTAGTATTGTCCTGAGTTCCCGGACTGAAGCTGCTCTGGTTGTAGCCGGATGCGTGCGGTTTGACTGAATGGCTCGTTCAAAGCTTCGAAGTCGTACTGGGCTAACAGATGCCAGTCTGATATTGTTGCCTGCGCGTCCGTAAACTGTAGTGATTACTCGGTAGAAGAGGACTTCTATCGTCAACTGAACGAGTCCCAACGCCACAGGAAAAGCACGGACAGTGTACTGCTGGCTGAGGACCTGAACTCTCGTTGGGATATTGTCCACTGGTGGGTTGCATCTGGTCGGCCAACATGGTGCAGGCTCTCGTAATGATCTCGGTGAGCGCTTGCGTCATTTGTGGAGATGTTCGCCTATTTTTTGTGAGCACTAACTTACGACATAACACCCGCCAGTAGGTTTTTAATAAATGACCACTGAAGGCTTTCTATCGATATTCTGATAGTTCTCCTCATATTTCCACAGATTATGCTGTAATAATCCGGAATGGAACGATTAAGGATTGTAAATAGTTCAACTCTGGCTGTTTTTAGTCTACATTAATAACCTTTCAGGAAACAATCCACCCACGACGCAAATATTCGCAGACGATGCTAAAATATGGAGAGCACTTCGCTCAGCATCCGACCATGTCTATCTTCAGGATGGCCTGGCTCGGATTAACGAACGAGCAGAAGCGAACCAGCTCCCACTGAACCCTGGAAAGGACCATCTGCTGACGATATGCAGCAGCTTCGTCAACACATAACTTTTGGGGCAACACGTCCTGCAACACGTGACTAGTGAACGCGACTTAGGACACTTTCTATCACGAACTGAACACGCTGCTACGCAGTGCTACTAGTTCAGATATTATAGTACTTGCAGGGGATATGAACGCACAAGTAGGGCGTCTTAGCTCTTCAGAAGCTCAGCTGGGTAGTAAGTATGGACTTAACGCCGAACGGACTGACAACGGCGAGCGTCTGCTGCAACTGTGTGCGGAGCACCAGTTGTTTCTTACTAGCACTGCTTTTAGACACAGTGGGCGCCGAAGTGCCACTTGGCGTCCACCTGTAGCTGGTCAGCGATGGACCCAAATTGACCACATAGCCATAAGTTACAGGTAGCGCGGTTCCATTCTGGATTGCCGCTCGTACTGGAGTACCTGTGTCGACTCTGACCATGTCTTGGTGCGCTGTCGTTTCTCCATGAACTTTACCGGGAGGCGCACAAAGCGTCTCCCCCGATTGGCAACGGAGAAATTGTCCCAGTCCTCTGTCAGGCAAGCCTATCAAGAAGCACTACATAGCGAACTCTCGCTGTCTTGTCCTAATGACACTGAACTTCAGTGGAATAGGATCTCGGCCACTATGCACGACGCAGGAGCATTTGCTTGTGGCACTATCAGTCGTCATCGCACCAGTCACTGGATATCCGAGAGGTCCGTGAACCTTTTGGAAGCTAGAAGGCACCTCCCGGCTGGTTCTGAACACAATGTGACCAGACGGGCTATTAGGCGTGAACTAAAGCGGAGCCTACGTGCTGACAAGGAAGCTGGTGGACCAGTCGGGCTCAAGAAATGGTGGAGGCAGGAGCAGTAGGCAATTACCGCAAGCTCTTCCAGCTAATCCGCACCACTGGTCCCAGAAAACCAGGCGTCAGTGAGACAATCAGGGACAGCGCGGGTGCGCTGATACACAATAAGGAGCGCCGTATGGCTCGTTGGGCTGAGCACTTTGAACATCAGTTCAGCTGGCCCCCTGCTCCCGGACCTCTTCCTACTCAGGTGATGCAGGACGAGCCATGGACGGTTAGTTTAGAGCCTCCGTCGGAGGCCGAGGTCCGAAACGCGATCACAGCCCTCAATCGTTTTCGTGCCGCTGGCCCGGATTCCCTACCACCTGCACTATTTAAGGATGGAGGTGAGGTCCTCTGCAAAGCACTGACCTCCCTATTCGAACGTATCTGGAACGAAGAGAGTGTGCCGGCTAATTGGAGCGAATCGATTGTAGTGGCAATATACAAGAAGGGCAGTCGCACAGACTGTGCGAACCACAGGGGTATTAGCCTAACGCCAGTTGTGACAAAATTACTGGCCTCGATTATCGTTCGTCGCCTCACTGCAGAACGGGAATCTCGGATTAGAGAAGAGCAGGCCGGTTTTCGCCCAGGACGTGGCTGTATAGACCATATATTTACTTTTCGGCAGGTGCTAGAGCAGCGCCACGCATACCGCAGACCGACAATAGCTGTGTTCCTCGATTTCAAGAGTGCGTTCGATTCAGTCGATCGATCGATTCTGTTCGAAATACTTGCGCGGAAAGGTGTTCCCACGAAATATGTGAACATCCTTCGTGCTCTATACTCGAACACTAGAGGCCGCGTCAGGGTCTATGGTGCCCTATCGGATAGCTTTTCGACTACAAGTGGCGTTCGACAGGGTTGCCCGATTTCCCCGTTTTTGTTCAATTTCGTCGTGGATTCTATCATGGAGTGTTCCCTTGCGGAATCTCACGATGTAGGTGTTGAAGTGCTGCCTGGTGAACGGTTAGTTGATCTAGATTATGCGGACGATATCGTCTTGCTTTTCGACAATGTTGAGGCGGCACAATCAACCCTGAATAGCCTATCCAGAGTGGTCCCATTACTTGGTATGCACTTCGCACCTTCAAAGTGCAAAGTGTTGCTGCAGGACCACCAGCCACTCGATGACCCCTTGACGCTTGCTAACGAGGAACTCGAGGTGGTTGATCAATTCACTTATCTTGGCAGCTGCATCAGCAATGATGGGCGCATAGAAACGGACGTGAGCTCACGCATTGCAAAGGCTAGAGCTGCCTTCTTGAACCTGCGTCATCTTTGGCGACAGAAGGGAGTTTCCCTCCGTCTGAAAGGCCGTGTATACAAGGCCACAGTGAGGGCCGTTCTGCTCTATGGTAGTGAAACTTGGCCCCTTCGGTCTGAAGATCTGAGGCGCCTTCAAGTCTTTGATCATCGTTGTTTGCGAAGCATTGCTGGTGTCGGATGGCACCAGCGTGTCCGCAACGATGATGTGCGTAGGCGAGTACTAGGTGGTGATGATCATGCTAGCTCCCTAGAACAACAGATAGCACTGAATAAGTTACGTTGGCTCGGGCACGTGCTACGCATGCCTGGTCACCGCTTACCTAGGAGGGCCTTGTTCAGTCTACCAGGTGTAGGATGGCGCAAGGCTCGAGGTGGACAGAAGTTGACTTGGCAGCGGGAAATGAAGTCACTGACGACCAAACTGGGTGCCGTTGGTCCGTCTCGCCTTCCGGGTTGGAGTCCACGTGACTCACCTTGTGCTTGGCTCGAGACTTTACAGGACATGGCTCGCAACCGACACCAGTGGCGCGTCTGCTGCCGTCTCCTAATCGGATTGTCTGTTTAAAGTGTGTTTGGTGCTGAGTTATCTGCGGGGTAATGGCTGATTATGACTCGTGGCAGTGAAAGCCGCAAGGAAGCTGTCTCGCCGATGCCGCCTTATCTTTGCACGATAGCCAGCTGTTTGTGACGGTATGTTGTCTACACAAGGTGTAGGCGCCTTGACCCTGAATGTTTGCTTAGGGCATTAAGGTTTTCAGGTAAGTCCCCCTTCTCTCCCTCTTCTTATTCTTTATTTCATAGGTCCTCATGGTTGTATGGCAGCGAAGCATCAGTTCAAATGGCTGATGTACTGCTGTTGATGATGA